>APFE031653054.1:206631-217207 GCA_000404065.3 Pinus taeda
TGGCCACCGATTGAAAATTTATCATAAGCCACTCTCCAAAGAGGACTTTGTCAAAATATTTCAAGAAAATTCTGCAATGAGGCTAGTGGAGAAGAATCCTTCTCCTCCATCAGCCTAATCTTTGTTTCTTTCTGAATTGAAAAAAAAAAATGTGTATAAGCCTGAAAACCAATCTCAGATTGGCGGTACTATAGAGAAAATATGGGGTGAAAATCAGGGACACCTGACACTCCATATTTTCCAAAACAAAAAAAATCTCTCTCTTTCCATCATCATTCCATCTTCATTCCATTTCATCTTTCACTTCATTCCATCCACTCCATTTCATATCAGCAATAAAAATCCTTTTTAGGATTATTTCCATTCAGTTAGTCTTTTCCTAACTAACTTTCTGCAGTTAAAAAGGGAGATGTCTTAGTTTCCGCAGCTGGAAACTGTTTCCGCAGCTCGCACCAGTTTCCGCAGATAGAAATGACTCTGCCTCTACAACTAACAACACTCTGTTTCTAAAGGAAAATCTCAGTCAAAGGTTCACATTATCATCACCAAGGGCAGCAAGGATAGGAGGCACCTGCAAGATCAGACAGCAATAATGGATCAACAACCTTAATCAACAAATGGTAAACTCATGAAGGTATGATCAAAATCTTTTCCAAACAACAATTTAGTGTCATTTTATGCATAATTATTAAATCGTGGAAGAGCCACTAAATGCAATGATTTGGAAAAGATCATCACACTTCTCCTCCACGATAATCCTTCATCCACCTCATACCCTTCTAACGGTCCCATGATCACCATTTATTTAAACTCGAAATGGAACTGTTGTTTCATTTATTGGTCGTACAAGGAAGTGACCTATTACACTACGTCTCTTCACTACATGATTTCCATAGCCAATACCGATACGTGTGCGAAGCCACTCGGCTCTAAAGGATTCGGCCGTTATGCCATACCCTTATCACTCCACTTTCGCATGCATTTGAATTCATTCTCGTGTTTTACACCCTCATACGCACACCATTTTCACTCCCATTTCCACTGTAAACTCCACAACTCTGTTCCAAACCCCACCTACAGTTTGTAAAACACTTTTCATTACGGCTAGTTCACTTACAGTCGTAATTCATCCATTCCTCCGTTAAGCATTCTTCCTGAGTAGTCATATACAGTCAAAATTTCAGCCGAAGAGTGAAAGTCGAAGATGGGAAAGCTTCTTAGAGCTGAACCCGAAGGTCCGAAATATTTAGAAGGATATCCTCAGACAAAAGAGGAACTGAAAAAATAAAAATGGTTAAAGTTCATTGAAAAATTCAGAGGATATGACAAAGAGGTAACGAAGGCATTTTCTCGGTCATTCAATGGAAATACCGTGGAAGTAGGGGACCTGAAGTTTGCAATAACAGAGAATACAATAGCCACAACAACCAGTCTTCCTCAGGTAGGAGATAGATGGTTCAAGAACAGAGGGGTGGAAGATCAAGCATGGAAGGATATGCTCAAGAACCTAGGTATGGATACTTCAATATTTACTAAAGGGATTCCCGTGCATATAATCAAAGAAGAATGGACTGCTTTGCTATTGCTTGTTCAAAAGTTTATTACATGTCAGGGCCACTTTGGTACCATGTATATGTAACATGCAAGGATTATGATGAATTTTATGGAAGGCCATACCATTAATCTACCCTACTTTTTGCTAAGAAGCCTAAAGAAAATGAGTTCCACTGTCCAAAAGAATGTAGGCCACATTGAACCCCATTTATATCATCACGACCTCATTAGAATCCTCATAGAAGAACAATTGAAAAATCACAAGGATACATGGGAAAAGTTTTTGGTCAGGAATCATTTTCAAGAAGTGACTGAAGCCTCCGCTAGTAGTCCTCCTAAAATCCCAAAAGGAAGTAGGAGAACGAAAAAGGATGTTGTTGTCCAAGACCCACCTATTGTACAAACTCAGGAAACTACCCAGGAAGAAGAGAAACAGAAAAAGAATAAAGGGAAGGCAATTGCTCATGAACCATCACCATCACCTGAACCTTCAATGGAAGAAGACTCCCAAACCTTGGCTGACAGATTAGCACAACTTCAAGCCACTACCCTCTTAAAGAGAAAACAGAAAGAGAAACCGAGTGCCCAACGAAAGAGCACTAATGTACAAGTAAGAAGAAGCAGTAGGCTGAAGGGAAAAATGAGTGTGACTAAAGGAAAACAGTCACATTTCATTGATTTGGGAGATACTACACCTGAAAAGACTCCAGCTCAGCTTGGCCTTGAGTCCACTCCTCCACATGAGGAGAGTCCCTTTCAAACAGAACCTCAAACAGAAATTAATTTTGAACATAGCCCAAGAAGGACACCTGAGATTGACCCTGGCCAGCAGGAGTTATATGATTATTTGGAAGCCTTGGAGCAATCAGTTGCTGGTCCAAGCACTATAGTGCCTCTTGATGAACAGGTCAAATCTTTAAAACAGGAGGTGTTTGAACTAGAAGTCTTGAATCGGCATATCAAACAAGAAAACGAAGCATTGGAAGAACAAAGCAAAGTGGAAAAAATGTTCCATGACAATACAATGCTTCACTTGGGACTTTGGCAGAAAAAGAACAGAAAATTGAAAGGGAAATGTAAGAAACTCAGCAGGGCATTAATCAATCTGAGGTTCAGATGTCTAGTCAAGAAACCGAGAGCAATTTTGGCAACAAGGAGAAAGAGAAGAAGGTTAGATGTTTTGGAAGAAGCATCTGAGCACATGGATTAAGAGCAATGATAAAGTTTTGGTTGCATGAGGACATGCAACACCTTCAAAGTGGGGGTATGTTGAGCCTCAAATTTATACTTCTTTACACATCCTCCCAACCTCTTTTTCCTATTCATTTTCCTATTTTGCCACTCATTCCCTCCATCAATTTGCTCAAATCGTTGTATTATAGGACTTTTTACATGGTTTTCTAATTATGTTAATGACTGTGTTTGGTTTAGAATTTTGGTCCAAGGTGTTGCGTTTCCGCAGCTCATCCAGGGTTTACACAGGGTTTTCCACAGCTGATCCCGGTTTCCGCAGCCAACCATGGATTCTGCAGTTGTTTTATTAAACACTATGTTCCAGGTGTCCTACAAGAAGAAGAGCCACATGGGCAAGTTCGTGGAACCAAGGACATGGTATGTGTCCCTCCAGATCATCCAAACCAGTCATCCAAGCCCGTGGTCAACGAGGAGGAAACTTCGGTCAAACAGAGGTCATTGGTGGTGGCACGGCTCTGCGTGTTCTGTTTTAGAGCGTGTGGTGAATAGGTGGCATTGTCCTCAGTTATGAAAGTAGTGGGAGAGACAATCCAACAGCCGATTGAATGCCCATGATGACCGCTGCCTAGATCCGAGGACGTAGCAGGACTACGTGTTTCAATTCAGCTGTTCGAATTACTTAAATTTCGTTAAGCTAATTTACCTTCTGCAATTATAAATAGAGCGTCTTTGAACGCTGGACAAGTTAGTTGTTAATTGTTAGCTGCTGTTTTTATACCTTTGAACTCCCACTGTATATTTTTATTTGATGCGCAACACATGAGAAAACTGTTGTTTCATTTACGCGTGTGATTGATCTTTAAACGGCTGGAGTAAGCAGAGGGCCCCTGTTTACTAAGGCCTGTACAATGTTTTAGTTTCTCGCATTTCATTTTCTTATTTCCTGTATATAATGCCTTTAATTGCTGTGTTTTAGATAGCTGTACATACATTTCAATTCCTGCTTGTTTACATTTCTGCTCTTTTTCATGATTGATCAGTGTGTTATGCAGGTTTCTTAGGCGTGCCCGGGACAGTTTTATGCTTTTCTTTTGCACAACTAATGATATGTGTGATCATCTTGTCTATGTTGCTGACCTTCTTTGTTTTGCAGCCTTTATTTCATCATTATCATTTAGTTAATTTGCATATTTGCTTTTTGTTTGTAGATATCAAGTTGTTTATCTATTGATGGTCTCTTCTTTATAACTTAATATTATCTTTATTAAGGACCAAAACATCACTTAATGCAGCTTGGTTTAGTTGTTCAGAAACTCACAATTGCTTGACTTGTTTTTAATGGTTTATCACATGATACATTCAGTTAAAAGGCAAGAGGTTAAGAAGAAGTTAAAGTATTTGTGACTAGTCTTTCTTTTAGATAGATTTACTTTAGTTTCAACATTGCTTAGTGATTATTTGATATAGATCTCATTTGCATTTCCTTGCAGCAACAGAGGCACTGGGCCAATGTCATTAGTCTTTTATTTAATGCCTTTACTTTCCTTTAAGCATTGATTTCATTTCAAGCTTTCTTGTAGAGTACTTTTAAGTTGTAAAAAGCACATCACAATCACACACACTTCACTCACTTGATTTTGAGTTTTAAGAAGCACATCACAATCTCACACACTTCACTCACTTTATTTCGTCACACCACATTAGGAGAGATATACTTAAAAACAACTCTAAAAAGTTAAAAACGACAAAAGCTCAGGAAATAGTTACCTAAGTACATATAGTACACCTCACTTCATCAGCTTACGAGCCCCGGGTTGACATTTAAAAGTTGCAATTTAGACATCACTAAATTGACCAAACAGGTAGGGTATGCTTCTCCTTCTAGTGACCTTTTTATCTTCTACAGGATGTTTAATGTTTTGGAAGAAGTTTTTGTTGGCAGCCTATCTAATTGGTTTTTCATATTTGGTCCAAGGTAATCCAAGAGGAAGGGTAGTAACCCTAATGATAAATTCTGGGGTGATTTCCATGGAAATACCTCTAAAAGTGACAGTGGCATGGGCTCATGAGTGAGGAACTAAAGAAAGGGAAAATTCCTAAGTAACTTCCTCATCAAACCCTAAGAATTTCTCAAAAAATGTCATCCAATTTGCCCTGGTGAGTTTGGCTACTACTTGGTGATGTTCATGGAGACTGGTTGAATTAGTGGGCTTCTTCCCCATGAATCCTATTTTCATTGTGCTTATACCCCTTTTAAACCCCAAATGTAGAGATGGAGACAAGAATATTGAAGAAAACAAGAAAATAGAGGAAAACTATGTTTTTTTTCATAGAATAGGCAGAATTTTTTATGTAATTCCTCTTCTTCTATGGATTCAATTCCTCCTTAAAATGATATCATTCCTTCCACATATTGATAGCCAAGGTGGGTATGCATGGAACCTACCTCCTCAAGCCAGAAATCGAGCAAAAAAAATCCGTGTTTAATCCTTAAAAACAGCTCACTGCGCCTCCTGTAGAACTACCTGTAGGTGCTCCTGTAGAACCTGTAAGTGCTCCTTTAGAATGTTGATAGCAGGAGGATGGATGAGAGTGATGGAGAATGATGGTTTCGAGGCTGTGGGGTGACAAGGATCTTGCTTTAGCTAAGTGGGCGAGGATAGAATGAAAGAAAAGGTGGTGAGAGTGTTTCAAGGAGGGTACTTATTACTTCTTTTAGATATTTTTGGTGATGGGGGTGAGTTGGCAGAAATGTATGCTGGCCATACTTGGATTGTTGGTCCCCACCTGCCTTTTCATCATGGTTCCTTCCTGCAATCACCTCTCATCATTACATCGGAGTTTGCATACCCTCCACTACCTATCCTTGGGATCTTTCTCTGAGTTGACTATGCGCACGTGTGGGTGACATCTTCGGATGAGTGCACTAAACTAGATGAAGGTGGCCAAGTTAAATGGCCACCTTTTCTCGTTCAACCTCAACCATCTCATTTTCTCATGAATATCTTTCAATTACACAAATGCCAGAGATGTTGATGGAGATGGAGAGGTACTAGGTAAGCTGCAGGTGAGATTTGAGGTGTTGCTTCCTCTCTTATTTTTGTTTTTTCCTTTTTACTAAAAATTGGTTTTCTGTGTTTTTCTGTGATAGGAAGGAGAAAATGATGATGATGATGTGTTGCAGGTGTGGAATGGATGGCAAGGAGGGTCGATAGTTGTAGGAGGCTTTAAATGTTCTTCATAAAGCTCCCCAGCCCCTCAAACTTCATTTTGGAACCATTTCGGGCTCTTTGTAATTCCTACATGAGTCTCCTGTAGAAAACACAGGGCCTTCTATAGAACACACAGTTTTTGAAAAAAGAGCACAGTGGGGTGGAAGAAAGGTCAGAAGTGAGGGAGAAGAGTGTGGAGGAGATGAAATAGGTGTTGGTGTGAGTATCAGGGCTCTATGGCATCTTCTCTTACTCCCTGTGGTCCTCCTGCAAATCTACAATGTACATTAAAATTCAATTTTCTTTTTCTTCTTTTTCTCCTTTTTTTTTTTTGAAAACAACTAGGGTGCCTCAAGGAGGTTTTCACCCTAATTGCATGCCCTGGGCACCTCCAAGGGAGGTTTTCACCCAGGGATCTTATTCTCTTTTTCTTTTCTCTTTTTTTTTTTTTCTATTTTTGGCATCACTGGGCCACCTCAAAAGAGATTTCCAACCCAATGATGGGACTCAAGCACCTCATGGAGGTTTTCACTTGAGTCCTTATTTTTTTATTTCTCTTTTCTGTTTCTTCAATGAGTGGGTGAAGTGAAGGCTAAGACATGCTCCACCACCATCACTATCTTATTCAGATCTTCAATGAACTCTAGCTGGAGAGGGGATGCTTGTAAATTTTCAACCTATGTCTATTGATAAGCATGGGGATGGCTTCCTCATCAATGGTTCTGATCAGAACCAAACCATTGTCATTGCATTTTTCCACAATGTAGGGTCCTGAATATCTTGTCCTTAAATTGTCTTTGAATTATTTATGCCTTGAATCATAGAGCAGTGCCCAATCTCCCTCTTGGAATTGCTTCTCCTTGATATTTTTGTCATGCGATATTTTCCTTTGAAGCTGAACTACCTCTGTGTGGAGATGGGCCTAGAATCTTTGTTCATATAATCCACTGCGCTGGAGTAATCTTTCCTTTTATGCATTGCTAAGGTCTAGGTCCAGTTGAGCTGCCATCCTTAGTGTTTTGAATTCATAGACCAGTTCATAGGGTGTGAACCTTGTGGTGGTCTTCCATGTTGTGTTGTAGGCCCAAGTGGCCTCAACTAATCTATCTGCCCAATATTTTCTGCTGCTTCTCACTGCCTTGGTTAGAATTCCTTCCAAAGCTATGTTAGTGACTTCCACCTGCCCATTGGCTTGTGGATGGTAAGGGGTGGAAGTCCTGTGCTTGATTTTATGCAGTGTGAGTAGGTCTTCAATCAAATTGGAAGTGAACTAACTGCCTTAATCTGTGACCAATTCTCTTGGATAACCGAACTTGTAAAATATGTTTTCTCTCAAAAACTCAGCTACTTTTTCCTCTGTTGATACTTTGATTGCTTTTGTTTCTACCCACTTTGTTAGGTAATCAGTGCACACAATGATGTATTTCTTATGTTTTGAAGGAGGATTGTAGGACCCACAAAGTCCATGCCCCACTTCTCAAATGTCTCAAAGGTCACTTGAGGTTGCATGGTTATCTTAGCCTTTGGAGTAGGTTTCCCCATCCTTTGGCACCGATCACATTGGCTGGTGTATCTCCTCACATCTTGATGAAGAGTGGGCCAATAGTAGCCTGCTTACAAGATTTTGAAGGCAGTTTTCTTTGCTGCAAAATGACCTCCACAAGGCCCATCATGATAGGTCAAGAGAAAGTCAAAAACTTCCTCCTCCTTGACACATATTCTCAAGATTTGATTTGGGCCAAGTTTGAAGAGATTACCCCCAATCCAGGTGAAAGGTGTGCTTTTCCTCACTATCTTGCTCTTCTCTTTTGAGGATAGGTGTGATGGGAACTGTGTTGAAACCAAGTAGTTTGCTATATTAGCAAACCTTGGAGAGATTACCGAGATAGAAAATAGGTGTTCATCTGGCATTTGATCATCCACCATTCCTTCTTCACCTACAGGAAAATTTACTCTAGACAAAAAGTCAGCAACAACATTTTCTTTACCAGGCTTATCAACAATGGTCAAATCAAACTGCTACATTAAAAGCAACCATCTAATAATGAGAGCATTTACATCCAATTTGTTCATTAAATATCTAATTGTAGCATGATCATTGTGAACAAAGGTTTGATAGCCTATGATATACTATCTGAATTTGTTTAAGGAATTCACTATAGCTAGGAGTTCCTTCTCAGTTACCGTATAGTTCAACTATGCCTTTGACAAGTTTTTGCTTATAAAGTATATGGCATAAGGTAAATTTTCATCAATTTGTCCTAAGGTTGCTCTTATTGCTTTGTTCGAGGCATCTGTGTGAATGTGGAAAGGTAGGGCCCATTTTGGGCCTCTCAAAATTGGGGTAGTCACAAGTTTACTCTTCAAGGTATCTAAGGCTTCTTGACAATTTTCTGACTAAATAAATTCAACATCTTTACCTAAAAGACCAAACAACAGAGAGGCTAGTTTGCTGAAATCTTTAATGAATCTTCGGTGATACCCAGATAAGCCTAGGAAACTTCTGAAATCTCTCACCTTTTGAGGAGGTGGGACCGTTTGGATGATGGAAACTTTTTTGGGGTCCACCTACAATCCTTGTTGAGATATTGCATGACCTAGCATGGTCCCTTCAGTCATCAAAAATTCACATTTTTCCAAATTGAGGGACAGGCTCATCTCAATACACGTTCAAAACTTTTCCTAGGTTAGATAAAGCTTCTTTAAAGTTAGAACCATAAGGAGTAAAATCATCCATATATATTTCTACTGTATCATGAACTAGTTCAGAAAATATACTCAATACCGCTCTCTAGAAAGTCACTGGAGCATTGCACAAACCAAAAGGATTGACCCGGTATGCAAAGGTACCCCAAGGACGAGTGAAAGTGGTCTTATCTTGGTCTTCTGGGCTGATTTGAATCTAATTGTACCTGCTAAACCCATCTAGGAAGGAGAAAAACATTTTCCCCACTAGACCATCCAACACTTGATCTAGGAAAGGCAAAGGAAAACGGTCCTTTTTAGTGGCTCTGTTCAATTCGTGATAGTCGACACAGATTCTCCACTTGCCATTTTTCTCTGGCACTAGCACCAAAGGAGAGACCTATTCACTGTTAAATATGGGGTAGATGAAACCTGCATCAAGTAATTTTTGCAACTCTTCCTTAACAATGTCTTTAAGTGTTGGATTCATCCTCCTTTGAGGCTGTCTGACTAGTTTGCAATCTTCCTTAATGTATATATGATGAGTACATATTGAAGGGTGCACTCCCTTCATCTCCTTATAACTCCAAGTGAAGGCATTTAAATGTTTTCTCAATAATCTGAACAACTCCTTCTCCTGGGAAGTGGATAGGGATGGATTGATTTTCAAGGTTCTTTCTGGGCCAAATTCTATATTCTTAACACAGAGAGAGGTCAGGTTGGCCACACAAAGATCAGTTAAGGGGTTGTTTTGGGTTTCTCTCATTATGTCCTCTAATGGTAAGATACTAGGGGGTGGATTCTAAATTAAATTTTCAATGGTATTGTCTTCATCTTGCAATTCCCCCCCATGGTAGTTTCTAATGCATAAAGTGGTGTAGAATAGATTTCATCCTCATCCTCCTCCTCCTACCAGAGAGGTAGATCATGTTCTAGCAAGGGTTGGGTACGAGGATAGAGGATTAACTGTTTGGACATATTCCCATTCTTGATGGTCATGCTCCTAGCTCAACAGCTAATGTAGGCATCAACAGTAGCCAACTAGGGTCTTCCCAAGATGAGAGGATACCCAATGAGCTTTGCCTTTGGCTGGAGAACTAAGAAATGAGAAGGGTATTCCTGAGAATCAATGGAGACCATCACATCTTCCAAAATCCCTTTAGAGGTCATGGTGGAGTGGTCTGCTAGCTGCAGTACTATTGTGGTCTCCCTCAAGGAGCCCTGGAGGTTAAGTTTTAGCATTGTGTCTGTTATCACTCAGGTTTTCCTAGAAGTTGTGTAAGAGGAAAGTATACCCGAGGTAACCACAAACCAACCTTTTAGATGCAGAATCTAGCCAATCTGCATCCAGAGAGGACTCTCTCTTTATGATTTATCTTTGTTCTTGGAAGGTTTTAGGCTAGTTATAGATTCAAGAGTTTGTTTTGGGAAAATGGTGGAATCCACAAACTAAGGGCAAGATTGAGAGCTTTCAGTCCATTGGGCTATGGAGTCAAAGGATGGCTTTACTGGATTTCTATTCTAAGCATAAGATGGTATTACAGGGCAAGATATCTAGACAGAGAACAATCCTTAAAATTTAAAGTGGATGGGATGAATTTGAAGGGATGAAAGGCAGATAAGAGTCTTTCACCATGTCCAAAAGAAAGAAATGAGATGACTACAAACAAAGAGCAATGAAGAATCCTTTGTTATAGTAATCAACAATTCTTAAATTAGCAAAGCAAGAACATTTAAGAATTCATGCTTATAACTAATTTAGAGGAAAACATCAAGAATAATAACATTTGGAAACATAGTACAATTAAGCAAATTCTGTTTCAATCTCTTATGCAAATTATTCGGGAATGGATATGATGGTATTATGTGTTTAATATTAGTAAAGCAAGAGCATTTAAGAATTCATGCTTATAACTAATTTGGAAGAAAAA
>APFE031653054.1:231708-292169 GCA_000404065.3 Pinus taeda
ATAATAACATTTGGAAACAGAGTACAATTAAGCAAATTCTGTTTCAATCTCTTATGCAAATTATTCAGGAATGGATATGATGATATTATAGACTAATATAAAATTTCAGAGAAAGGGTAGGAACACTTATTGAACTGTTGTCCAACACTTGAATCCTGCAACAAGTCCTGTGCTTTAAATCCTCATCCAACCAAGCCACGAAAAATTTCTCCAAGCACTTTTATTCTGAAGTTTCAATGTTACAGCCAAGTAATGGAATCCCCTCAATGCTTCCAAAAGTGGAGTATTTATACCAATTCTAAACTAAAATATCTTGAAACAAATATCAAAATTGGTTCACAAATCTCTCCAACTATTTACATAAATAGAACTTAATTAAAGGACACTCAAACTAATGCATCTATTTGGCACTATTTTGTATGGATAGGTGATGACAAAGAAAAGAATTTGAATTTGATCCAACTCTTAGTTGATGATGAGGCATCCAAGTCACTAACTGTTTCCTTTCTTTGTGCAATCTGCTCCAACAATTCTGCAAACTTGGAGTCCAATGATATTTTTGTATTTCTCAATCCGTAATAGATATGTAAAAAGTGAAAGCGGTTATTGTAGAAAAAGATGTTGGTGAGATAAACCTCTTTCAGTTTCCCAAAATTCCTCTCCAGCTATGCATAATAGTCTCTGTACAAAATATGTGTAAAACAGAGTTTTACAGAGTCTGAAACATGACCTGTAAAGATGCGCATGTATCTCTCATTATAAAATCACTGTGAAACAACTAAGATAGGTTGTTGTAGATCGGTATCTTAGGAACAAAAACCTCCTTCAGTTTTGTATGAAGTATTTTGGATTGGCCAAAATAATCTCTGCAAAATGATGACTTAAACTGAAATTTTCTGCAAAAAGTGCTTTCCAACATCGTTTAATATTTCCAAAACCATAATGGCTGTTAGAAAAGAGAGAGAGGTTTTTGTAGATGGCCCTCTTAAGAACATAAACCTCCTTCATTTTTGTAAAATTCATCTTGTATTGATCACAATAGTTTTTGTAAAACTATGACTAAAATATGCAATTTCTGCAAAAATGTTCCTTCTTGTTATGTTTTTTTATCTTTTTACTTTCTTGCTCTTTTCACTGTTTTACTTTCACTTTAGAAAAACCTCAATATTGGTGAAAGTATTATCATCTCTTTTTACCATTTTACTGCCTTCTGTATTTACTTTTATTGTTTACCTTTGACTGCTCTGTAACTTCGTTTTAACTTTCACTGACTTTTACCTGATACACTTTAACCACTGATACTCTTGAACCAGTGATACTCTTTAGCCACTGATACTCTTTAGTTGTTATGCTTTCTAACCTCTGTTTGAATAGATTTGATAACAATCTTGGAGTAAAAAAATATTATGACTAGTATTAAGACTTTTTATCCAAGAATGTGATCTTCTGATTACCTCTTCAGGGGACAACCGAGTAGATTTTTCAAGCAATTCCCCAATGGACAAGGGAGTGAGGTTTTTACCAGGTTCAAAATGAAGCATCACATTGATAGCTTGGGGAGTAATGGGGAAAAGAACACTCTGGTCAGGGGATATTACAGCTCTTTGAGTAGGATCATAGTTAGAATGGCAGTAATGGATGATTTCTAGGAAATAAATGACTGAAGGAATGAGATACCTTGGGAGATTGGATTCCCAAAACCCTATAAGATCGTTCCCCTTTGAGTATTCGTCTTTGCAGCGATAATAGCTCAATAGGGGACTTTCATCAAAATGCAGGTCTTTAATTTGGAAATCTTCATCTATCAAAGGTAAATATTCTAATTCACGGTGAGGAGCATTCAGTGGAGTAATATTTAGAGCTGCCGACACCTCCATTTTGGTTCTTGTGGATTCAAAATGGAGGTTTCAGATGTGGGCCCGTCGGGCTTTAAAACAGTTTAAGGTTTAATCTAATCACCCCGGGCGATATCTAATAGGCAGAAAAGGTTATTAATTAGTCCTGATGACTAATTAATCCCGTATGCGTAAAGAAATGGGTTGCGGCGAGGTTTGGTTAAGTGGATTGCCAGGTGGACAAACCACGGTGGCACGAAAATTTTCGAAAGTTTTATTCATATTTTTGTATTTAAACATACATATGGCATGTTTAAAGTTTTTGTATATATATTTTTTATTTATATGGTAACAAACAAATATTATTTAATTACCATAAGGGCGGGATTATAATATAATGATAAATTTTAACCAAAGGGCGTATAGTGGGTTATTATTTTAAATGTGTGGGGATATAAATACTTTGGTTAAACTTTATAATAGAGGGGTTTTTGGTATATTTATAAAAAGGGAGTTATATACTTAGGATAAGGTATTTTATTAGGGATTTAGTATAATAGAGTTAAATGTAAATATGGCAAAGGACAAGGAAACTCAAAATATTTTTGCACATCTAAGAAAGTGATAACTTCTGAAGTAAATTGCAATATTTTATCTTCAACACTTAAACTTAGAATAGCAAGTTATTTTGAGGGATTTTTATGGGATTTTGCATGAGTTTCCTAAGTAAAATAGGATTTTACTTAGGACAAAGTTAAAGATGGAAGATTATAATGATGGGTTATCTTAAGTACTTAGGTCTTTTTGATCATTAGGCCGAGGGTCCGGTCCCTCCAGAGGTCAAGGAAATGTCTTTAGCCCCTTTGATCTCCAAATACCTTAGTACTTTGCGGGAAATTAGTGAAACTTTTGAGGGGAAAGTGATGAGGAAGGTTAATGAGTTTGACTTTGCTTGTGGTGATTTTCCAGTGTATTTCCTGCTTTAGTACTTGTGATGAAAGTAAAGGATCAAAAACATGTAGCAGCATCATTCATCAGATAACACTTTGCAGCACCATCTACCTACCCTATCTACTTGATACTACCATTTTCTCTTCTTTATTAGGGTGCATTTAGACTTGCAAACCCTCATCAACATTTTTTCTTTTTACAAGGAAAATCTATCTAATTCTACCCTTATTACATCCAAGGGCTCAGATTAAACTATTGAGCACCTTTTATTAACTCTAACTATCTACTTATCTGCCAAGATTAAACTGTTTGGTCAGATATTTATTCTCTAATCTACAACATGAAATTGAAATATGAGTAAGCCAAGTTTAAACAGTTTGACTTATTCATGAATTGTGGCAAAGGTTGGACAAGCTACACACAATTGTTTTATTACAAAAATGAAGTAGTAGTGGCATTTGGATTTGCACACTTTCCTTGGTCTGTTTTTTGCTTGGGGTTCATTTCTTTCACTTCTTTTTTTTGACCACTTTATTTTCTTACCCTTTGATTTTTCTTTTAGGGTACACCCTCTTTACATTTTTCAACTTTTTTGATTTTTTGGTTTTTCAAGAATATGGAACACCTTTGCTCAAGAAACAAGGTTTGAACATATTCCATAGTTCAATCAAGACAATCATGAAAGATGAAACCTATTGGTATAGGAGGCTAACAGTGTCCTTTGTCATCAAATTAATGGCAACTCCCAAATCAATCATGGTATGTGGGATCATGGTGCCATTGATGTGGACATCAACTACTGGGCTTCCAGGGTCCAGATATTTTGGACAGATTACCTGCCCCAACATCAGGTCGAACAGTCTTATGAGATTGATGGTTGGGGCATCCCTCTTGCATCTTCTTGGATGCCTAAAGCACTTCTCTTTGATCAACCTATTATGTATAGGCACATCTTTTATGGCTTGGAGAAGTGGTACCTTCACACATAACTGTTTCAATTCTCCCAGAAGTTCAGTTCCTTCTGGGGTAGGCTGTGTTGTCCCAAATAATCTCTCAGGAAAAGGTGGAATTGCTTTAGGTTCACTTTCATTTTTATCTTCCTCAACCTCCCTAGGTGGAGGCTGGATATCTGGGATAGCCTTCCTAGATTGCAGGTTAATCTCTTGAATCTCCACAACATAAGTTGGGCATGATGGTTCCCCACTATATACTTGCTGAGCTTGTCTGTTTTTCAGGTTTAGGTTCAGCTTGGCAGGAATTTGGGGTTGCCTCAGTGGAGTAGGAGGCAATGGTTGTGGTTGATCAGGCGGTGGAGGGAAAAGAGTGGGAGGAGAGTTGTACTGGGGCCTCCACCCCTGATGAGATGCATTCCACTGAGGTTGCAGCTGAGCATATGATTGAAATGAATGAGCGGCTGGTTGGGCATGATATTGAGATGGAAAGGACCAAAGAGGATGCATCGACTAGGAAGGATGAGTAGGGGGTCCCCTAGAAGGTATGGAAGTGACTTGGTTGGGGTTGTAGTATGCCTGAGATGTCCCTTGCATCCCCTGCTAGTATGGTCTAGGTCCATGCGGTCTCCTTTGGTTCATGAAATAGAGTGGTTCAGTGGCTCCTTCAGCGCCTTGGTATACAACTTTAAGTCTGGGCAAGGAAGGGAACTTATCTGTAGAATGATCTTCTTCACAGACTCAACAAACCTATATAGAGTTCAATGGACATTCGTTCCTAGGATGCCTCCTGGTGCGTCTATGACAAAAGACAACCAAAGCCCTCTCTGCTTCCTCTTGTTTTCTTTTGATATGCAAGGTATCCATTTGCATGGCAAGAGTCTGCAGCATCTCACTTTTGAAGTCTTCAATCATGTTTCCAATTTCACCTTTAATGGATAAATTGGAAGAGGAGGTATTGGCTATGGGTTGACTCCCCCTACCTCTCTTTATGGCTGCTCTAGAATGGTTTCTAAAAATAGTCTTTATGTCCTCATAAGATAGTTAGTAGATGTCTCCCACGACCAGTAGATGGAGGGTGTCTAGAAGGTCTTCCAAGATTCCCTTGAGCAGGACCAACTTCAGAGATTCAGGGTCAAGTGTGAACTTAGCCCTTTTGTAACTGAGCTAGAACCTCTCTTCATAATCTCCCAAGGATTCATCACTTCCCATGGTCATTCGAAAGATTTCTTCTTTGGTTTCTTTTGACCTACAATAGTCTCGATATTTGTTATTAAAGGTCTGCTGCATATGAGCCCAAGTTGTGATGCTATTGCTAAGTAACCCCATGAACCAGTGAATGCTGCATCCTTGAGAGTAGAAGGGAATAATTTCAACTTTTTCTCATCTTCTGCATAGTCATAGGTTCGACAAATGACAAAAAACTCAAACAAGAAGGTGTCAGGATCTTTTGTAGTCAAACCATGGAAGTGAGATAGGGTTGAAGGGCTTATATTCTTCATTTTGGTGTCCCCATTGGTCTCCCGAACGGGAAAGGTACCCTCCATTCTCTCTCCATTTCCCCTAGCATTTCTACTTTCAGTCGTTGGCTCAGCAAGGATGTTTTCTTATTCTTCTCCCCTATAGGTTCTTCAAATATCTTTGGTTGTTCACCTAAAGGTTATTCTTGATCACTACCACCGAATAATAGAGAAGGTTGCTTGTGTGATGTAGTGGAGGTGTTGGGCAAGATTTTTTCTGAAATATCTCTATTCCTACGAGGCATGAAAGGAAATCTTTTTGGTTGGTTTTTGTTTTTTTTCCAATGATTGTACCTACAAAACTAAAATGGACTGAACAATACAAATTGCAACTAACTAAAATGAACTTTGCTGAAATGAAATTTGCAGAATTGAAAAGGAAAGCAATGAAATGCAGAAACTGAAAGAAAAAACTATTCTACTTTTGCTGAAATGAAATTTGTAGAATTGGAAAGGAAAGCAAGGAAATGAAGAAATTGAAAGAAACAACTATTCTATTTTTGTTGAAATAAAATTTGTAGAATTAGAAAGGAAAGAAAGTAAATGAAAAAACTGAAAGAAACAATTATTCTACTTTTGCTGAAATAAAATACTTAGCAGAATGTTGTGATAGAAAATAGAAGAAAGCAGTAATCACAAAATACTCTGACGCTTCCCTGGCAATGGCACCAAAAAGTGGTGAGCACCACTATTGTAGCAATAATGCTACAACTCTTGGGCTTCCTACTTTACCTTTATCAACCCGGTAGTTTGGAACAAACTTGGAAGCAATAGTGTTGTATGCACAATTACTAGTTCTTGCTGCAGGCTGTCACTTGGTCAACTAGCGCAAGATCACTAGGAGCTCAAGCCAACTTCTATGGATTCTAGAAGAAGCTCTATATGTGATGAAATAAAGGAAATCTTACTCTACAGAGGCTACTCTAATTGCCAAAAGGAAAAGGACTAAAATGTAAAGTAAACCTAGCAAACACTGCTTAACCAACTAATCCTATTTTTGTAGAAAGCACTATGAAAACCATGAAATGAATGCCATCGCCTACTCAATGAAGTAAACAACATCTAATCAAGCTACTTCTAGAAGTAAATGAGCAAAAAAACATCTTTTTGGATTTTTATATATTTTTATGTGAAATTGACATGCATGTATTTTATTGTGTCTGAAGGTGGAAGCAAATAGGTGGCATTAAAGGGAGACTTTGGGGTTTGAGGAGGTGTAGGATGGTGTAGATGGGTCCTATTTGGCCTCAGATGGCCTTCTAAAGGCTTTTCCCACACTCGGCTTTCAAAATAAAGGCTACAGGAAAATCTACCGGAGGACACAGGGGATCTACAAGAGGTCTACAAGAGGTCTACAGGAGGATGCCTAGAGCAGTTTTGAACTTTTTGAAGGTGTGAGAGTGGGTGGAAATGGTAGATGAAGGTTGGGATGATGTATTAGGGCACCTATGGTTCACCAAGGATTACTAGGAGAGGGAAATATGGTCAAGAGAGAGGAAGAAATCCTATGCAAAAACGCAGAAAACTAAGGCAAATTTGAGGTGACCTTTGGGTGACCTGTGGGGCATAGATCAGGGAGAAAATGTGATGGCTGATAGGCTAACCTACCGTGAGGATAGATTGCTGCAAAAGAACTTCTAGTCAACCAATGAGAACAAGCAAGCAAGGAAATGAGTACATCGAAAAACAGAATTTTGCATCAAGCTAGTCTAAATTATGAGCTATGGAAGTAAATGCTGCAAAATGATACAAGGAGAGAAAGCATGGAAGAAGACTTATTGCAAAGACAAAAATGAGCATGGTGGAAGAGATCTAAAGCTAAGCATTAACCTTCTAACAAACTGCAAACACTAGAAATGCTATGGAGAAGGAAAATCTATGTTTTTGGGGTAGCAAGGGGGTCTTTGCTTCAATTCATAGTCTCAAAGGGAGGAAAAGAGGCCAAGGCACTGTTGTTAGCCTTTGAATCTTCTTTCTACCTCTGCTTAACCTACTATAAAAAACACAAATGAAATCAAATTATTAAACCATAAAAAACAACCTATTCTTAATCAAGAAAGAAATTCATCGAACAACAACTACTCCATAAACTAAAACAAAGCATATAAATACAAACAAGAGGAGCTTCGCTGTTTGGATTGGGCCCTAACCCAAGAGCTTAAGCTCTCTGAGGTAACTCAGTGCTAGTTGAAAAAGGATCTCATCTTTATTATAAAAACTTTAATAGGATTACATGAAATTGTCCACAAAAGTAAGCTCTAAGTTGAGCGGAGTTACATAAGAAATACTGTAGCAAAAATTCAACAACATTTTGACCCTAGTGAAGCCCTAGGCCTCTCTACTTATACATCTGAAGTTCTCAACGACTTCCTTAAAATCAGGGAGGCTTGGCTCCCAAAATCGATCCCAAAGTGATTAATAAAAATTGCATTGTTCATATAAACCATACATACGATAGCGCCAGCTTCATAACGCTTTTGGAATCTTTATTCAATGCATACAGTTGGAATTACAATGTAAACCACGGTGCTTCTACCTCTTCACGCTATCTTCCACTCCTACTGTGTGCTCACTACTCTGCCATCGTCCCTCTGCTGTCTCAACACACAAAGCTTTATATAGAACATATGAAATTCATTCAAAAACCATGTTAAACAGTGCAATCCTCAAACTTTTCAGCGGAATTTTAATTATTCTTCTCAATATACATTCAATGCATGAAATAACAAAGAGAGTTTCATGAAACAACTCTGGCCTCGCCTCTCTAACTCGCTTGGCAGCCAAGTTCCTTTTCTTATTCATATGGATATCTTTCCTTATTACAAAAGCAGAACTTACATAGCAAACTGGAGCTTTTCTTTGTTTTTTAACAACTAGCCTAGCCTGTTTATGCTAAATCTAACTAGAAAAAGATGCATGCCTTTATTCCTTATCTAATTCCTAGTTTTTTACTTAAAAACAACATAGAAATAGCAGGCAAAGGATCCCACTCCTTGCCTGTAGATAATCTTTTTGATTTTTGGAATAAATCAAAAGATTTTTCCCCTTCTGAGTCACATGCTCCTGCATCAGACTCCCAAGGTAGAAAAATTCATGGTTTCCTGATCATGTGGTTTGTGGTTTTGATCTTCCTGGATCCCATACTTTGTTCTGCAACCATCCAAATGCTTTATTCCTTTGCTGCTGCTGCATTTCTGTTATCCTTTCCTCCATTTTCTTCTTTCTATCAATCAGGTTCAATTCTGATTGATCTTGCTTGCTGCTATTTCTATTTTCCTCCATTTGGATTGTTGCATCGTCAGCTGCTATATTTCTTCAATTTCTATGTCTGGCTTGCTACTGTTGTTCCCAATTTCTATTAATTCATCTGCTACCATAAATGTTGCTTCCGTTGCTGCCATAGATGTTGCTACCTCCAAAGCTTCCTGTCCCTCTGCAACATGTTTTGGCTCATCACCTGTAAACATAATCAAATTGTTAGTATTAAAATCACAAGACCCACTGATCTCATTTGTCGATTCAGTCACCAACTTTTCTCTCTGCAGCTTCAAGTCTTTTTCAGGACTCAAAAAATTTTCACTGGCTTTCTCCCCAGCTTTCTCTGGTAATAATTCAGCATGCTGATTTGTATTCACCATGAGACGGTCAGCTAGTCTCGCCTTCTTACCATCTTCTGCTTCATGACTGCCCTTCATGAAAACTTCCTTGCCTTGTTTCCTCAGCAAATTAACCTGTGCATATGTCCTCTGTCTCTCCAGCTCTCTTCTCTGAAGATCTAGTTTCCTGTACAATTCAATAACTTAATTAGGAGTAGATTTTGGAAACTTCACACAACTTTCCATACCTTCACTAGTGCTTGACTAACCATCAGTTGATTGTTCTCTTTCTATACCAACATCCTGATTAGACTCCTTCGTCTTCATCTCCTTCTGAGATCTTGCTATCTCATCATTGATCTGAACAGCCTTTTGTACATCTATCATCTACTCCAAGTACTCCTTTCCTCCAAATAACAGAGTTTTTGAATCAGTCTTCTGGCCTGGTACATCTTCCTGCAAAGGCAACAATGTATGATTGACACCATCCTTTCCAAACTTGTAGGTGTTTCTCTTCCCATCATGCATGGCTCCTCTGTCATATTGCCAAGGTCTTCCAAGCAATATGTGACACACGTCCATAGGCAATCAACATCACAAACAATTTTATCTTATACTTGCCACTTGAAATTCCACTTCACACTGTTCACTTACCAGCAGTTGATGTCCCTTTTTCAGCCATGGACACTTTATAAGGTGTTGGATGCTTCATTGTCCTCAGCTTCAATTTCTCCACTACTTCTGTAGAAACCAAATTATCAGTGCTGCCACTATCAATGATCATTTGGCAACATTTTCCTTGGACTTTACACACTGTCCTGAATAAAGGCTTCCTTTGTGGCGGTTCAACCATCTCCTTCGCTGGTTTAAGTAAAACTTTATTAAGTACCAGAGACTCTCCTCTTTCTGGTGTATTCACTTCTTCTGTTACTGCTGCCACTGGTGCCTATTCCTCAGTTGGAGCCACAATTTCATTCCTCTACTTTATTTCTGCATTCTCTGGGCACTCAAAAGCTCCATGTCCCAGCTTATTGCATCTGTAACATCTTATTTCTCTGCTTCCTCCTCTGCCTCCTCTTCCTCTGGAAAAACTCCCTCTGCCTCTTGCATCACCTCCTGTGGATGCATGCTGGGTTGAGCTACTGCTAGCTCCTTCTGTAGGTGCTATACATATTCCACTACCACCTTGACTTTCTTTTCCTTGGAAAGTCCCTCTCCCTCTGGCACACTGCTTCCTCATGAGTTTTTCCTCAGATTTCAGCGCTATCTGATAAGCTTCCTCTACTGTTTTAGGAGACAGTAAACTTATCTCATCCTGAATGTCCATCCTGAGGCCATTCATATATCTAGCTACCTTCTCATCTGTATCTTGGGCTTCTCCAGCTCTTATGATCACCTTATAGAACTCCTCTGTATATTCCTTCACTGTTAAAGCTCTCTACCTAAGATTTTTCATTTGTCTAAACAATGTCTACTGATAGTTACTGGGCAAAAACTTACCTTTTAACTTTGCGACCATTCTGCTCCAATTCTTGATTGGCTGCTTACCCAGTCTCTTCCTTTCCGCCTACACACCATCCCACCAGAGTGCTGCATGACCTTTTAATTTGGTGATAGCAAAATTTACCTTCTTCTCATATTCAGTTTCTTCATAATCGAAGAATTTCTCCATGCTATTAATCCAGTCAATCAATTGTTATGGATTCAGTCCTCCTTGGTAGATCGGCACTAATTGATTCCAAGGCCTGGCTGTGGATTTCAACACTGACTGAAAGAACCTCATCTTAGGAGTAACCTCTACAACTTCCTCCTTTGTAGCTTCAACTTCGGGCTCACTGACATCTTCGTCATCTATGTTCCTGTCTGCGGTTAACGCATCCAATCTAGCGCGCAACTCTTCTATGCTTTCCATTATTTCAGCGTTTCCAACAGGCCATCCTCTTCCACCACGTCCTCATCCTCGTCCAACTCTTAAAGCCATCCTTCTCCTGCTCCTGAGATTCAATTCTATGTCAGTGGTTGGCTCTGATACCACTAATGATGGACCGGAAGCTGGCTCTAATGATAATCTCTCCAATT
The DNA here is from genome assembly GCA_000404065.3 of Pinus taeda. Classification (NCBI taxonomy): domain Eukaryota; kingdom Viridiplantae; phylum Streptophyta; class Pinopsida; order Pinales; family Pinaceae; genus Pinus; species Pinus taeda. The sequence continues at coordinate 242,640 of APFE031653054.1, forward strand.
TGATTGAAATATCTTCAATATCTGTCTCTCTCTTCCTTGGATCTTTCCTCAGATCATCAGTCATTAAACTAATAAATTCATTCCCTTGTGAAAGTTCATAAGTCTCTCAAATTAAGCCAGATTGAATTCATTAGGCAAATGCATGCACAGCTATGTATGAGAAGCATATGAAACTGCCTACAATAATTATCTGATCACGCCCAACCGATTATAGTGAGAATTTACAATATACATGCAGCTATATAATCCATGGGAAACATATAATTATGCGCACAGAAATTATAGTGGAGACTTATAATCCACACACACAGAAATGGGGTAGAAAACTTATAACAAACCGTTAGCAATATATGAGTATGCCTTATGAATACGCACACACAGTCTTTAACAATACAAACAACATATATATAAGTGGCTACACAGCAGATTAAAGGCGCACCAGAATTCTCCATGAACCGGCTGTCATAAAACTTATGGCAGTGTGCACAGCCCTGCAGTCTATACACACAGGTCCTCGGTCTACAAAGTAATTTACGCCCTTTACTAAATCGATCCCAAAGTGATTAATAAAAATTGCGTTGTTCATATAAACCATACATACGATAGCGCCGGCTTCATAACTCTTTTGGAATCTTTATTCAACGCATATAGTTGGAATTACAATGTAAGCCACGGTGCTTCTACCTCTTCATGCTATCTTCCACTCCTACTGTGCGCTCACTACTCTGCCATCGTCCCTCTGCTGCCTCAACACACAAAGCTTTATATAGAACATATGAAATTCATTTAAAAACCATGTTAAACAGTGCAATCCTCAAACGTTTTAGTGGAATTTTAATTATTCTTCTCAATATACATTCAGTGCATGAAATAACAGAGAGAGTTTCATCAAACAACTCTGGCCTGGCCTCTCTAACTCGCTTGGCGGCCAAGTTCCTTTTCTTATTCATATGGATATCTTTCCTTATTACAAAAGCAGAACTTACATAGCAAACTGGAGCTTTTCTTTGTTTTTTAACAACTAGCCTAGCCTGTTTATGCTAAATCTAACTAGAAAAAGATGCATGCCTTTATTCCTTATCTAATTCCTAATTTTTAACTTAAAAAAACATAGAAGCAGCAGGCAAAGGATCCCACTCCTTGCCTGTCGATAATCTTTTTGATTTTTGGAATAAATCAAAAGATTTTTCCCCTTCTGAGTCACATGCTCCTGCATCAAGTGGGGAGTAATAAATGAGAGGGATTCCCTCCTACAAATCCTCTCCTTTGTCCACTTCGAATTATTACTGCCAATTGTCCATTGAACCTTTGACTTTATCTTCAAAATTCAACAAAAATCTGCATGAAACACATATTAGACCTCATGACATCATAACTAACTCAACTCACTCCATAAGCATAAATATAATAAAAAACATGCAATAAGCTAAGAGAATGGTTGATTTAACTATGTTAAGAGGCAAAATGAGCCCATACAATTACCCATTTATGGGGCTCATTAGGTACCCTTCCAAGCCCTCAAATAGAAAAGTTACCGGACTTGATAACTTCCAACTAATAGGCTCGTATTTTGCATCATCCTACACCCAAGTGGTGCACACCCTAATGGGAATCATGATTTTCATTCGACCAAAACTAGTAGGTGTTAGTCAATGATCGCATCGCCAGCAATAAGGATCCACTAGAGGTGGTTAGTCCATGTCACAAAACACATGGGGAAAGTTTGTTTATCCAATGTCCAAAAATATTCCCCTAACGCGAGTCACGTGTGTATCAAACTCATGACCTACGTTATTACCACTTGTTGGGAATCACATTTACTGTTAGAATAAAACTTGTAGGTGTTAGTTAACAATCGTATTTCTAGAGGTAAGGATCCACTAGAGGTAGTTTGTCCATGTCATAAATCGCGCAGGGAGCATTGATTTATCCAATTTCCAGCACACCCTTATTTGTACTTGTAGTCCCTTTTGTGCCACCACCTATTAGGGTGTGGTACTAAATTTGAAAGGAATGTTCTAGAGTTCTATAGCTTCTAGGAGTTCCACATCCTACACGGGTATTCCAAGTACCCTTACAAGTTACCATTCCATGTATGTTTCTTGCCATAATGGATGATCAAGAATAATCTCTCCTATAGTGCCAACATGCTCATTTTTATATGCATGCATATTTATGCCACTTGCCATTCCCCAAGCTAGTTAATGGACATTGGTTATATGAATTTGCACATTTTAATGGTTATTAATTCCTATGTGCCTATTTTTACCCATCCATGGCATCTAAAACACCCGAGATATTTTTGTCTCACCAATTTGCATCCATTGTATATTTTTATTAGCATGCATGTATTATCATAACTACATTCCAATCTGTTTGGCCTCAAAACACATATACATAATAAAATTTGTTCCTGGGCACACCAACATCAAAACAAAAACACATGTACATGATCAAAACAACCCTCAATATAAATCCTATGCTTACGAGCATACATTTTTAATATATATATATATGTTATTTATATTCTAGAGATTGAGTATGGGTGTTACAAGAATATTAGAGGGCCCCTTTCATATCTTTTGGTTGTCATGGGCTAGGTAATATCTAGTCCCATTGGAAATTTTTCCACACCACCTTAGCCCCATTCAAATGATACTTTCACCCCAAGTCAAATTGTCCAAGGATGGGGAATTGCTCTGAATGGAATTATAATTAATGACTTCAAAAGTAAACCATGTAGAAAGGGTTTGGGCGCATTATTTAGTAAAAAGTAAGACCCAAGGCAAGAAAAAGGTTCCTCTAGCTCCTCAACCTAGTATGTTATTTTCTTATACTACTACTAATTCTCATAATTTAGCTAGATCCAAGGATTTGTAACCCATTTAGTTTTTATCCCCCCACATACATCAGAGAACCTTATCCCATCTCATTCTCTATATTTATTCCCTTCTCCTTCTTCTCTTGATTTTACCTCCCATCCTCGTGCTCTTCAAAAAATTGGACATGATGTTTCTCCTCTTACCTCTTCATTCTTGGTTATAGGGGCTCTTTTTCGAGCATGTTGTCCCCTCTCTTTACAGCTTGATAAAATTTATTGAATTCCATCTAGTTTTGGGCACCAATTGCAGTTAAAGTTAAAATTTCTAAGGATGGTGTCATTGAATGTGGCTTAGTATTACATAACTAATATAGTGCATAGGTAGGGAGGAAATACCACATTTCTTTAGTGAATATTATAGTTGAGTGTGAGGTTATAAGTGGGCTAGGAAATGAAACAAATTTTCTAGCCCTTAAAAGGATACTGACAACCAACTCTTTTGAAGTTAGTTTCCAACAAGAAACCATGTGTCTAGGCTGGAAGGCATGGAGTAGTCTATCCCCCCAGTTGAAGGACTAGGGTTATATGGCCTTCGATTTAGAAGACTTATTTAACAGGTTAGCATTGGCACGGAAACCATCCCAATATAAAATTTTAGTCCCTTTTCTTTCCATCTAAGATCTCAGTGGATTTCGATGAAAAAGGTCAAGGAAGCTCATTTCATTTCATTAATATTTAATGGGATTTTTTTTATAAAAGAAGCCATATTGGTATTCATTAATGTCTTATGGTCTGTTATCTACACTAAACATTAGTTTAGGTGAGGATCAAAATCTAACCATGTTGCTCAATGAGGTCTAGGAAAATCACCCACGTTGATACACATTGGTATGTTAATTAAGACAATTATTAAAACCTCTTCATTTGTTTGGCCTTGGCCCTTCCAATTTGTCTCCCATATGGTGGAATGGGTGTAGTGGGAAAGCCAGTGTGGTAAAAATACTTGATTATTTCCTTAAATATGAGGACTTAATTAGTGTAACTATGCTTGTTAAATATTTTGTGGATGGGGAAGATATATTTAATCATAATCCATTAGTTATGAAGTTGGAATCTATAGAAAATCACCCCTCTCCTCTCAAATCCTCTTTGATTTGGGTTGCAGTAGAAAATTATCAAAAGATGGTTACTTCTAATTGGGATTTTTATTTTTCATCCTTAGAGGAATTTGAAATCATTAGGGGAATTTGGAGGTCTAAAATGGGCCTCCTAAGGAAACTATAAAATAATAGTGGAAATAATAAAATAATATTAGATTACATCATCAAATTTTAGAGGGAAGAAAGAAAAACCTATTTTTTCAACTCATATTTTCAACTTAACTCCCTATGGGTTTACTCAAATTTTGAGCAGAAATACTCATTGAATGAAAAGTTTGATTATTCATCCAAGGAGTACCCATGTCGCATACTTTCAATGGACCGTACTACACAAAAATTAAAAATACATGAAAAACGTGATTGCAATCACATTTTTTCATGTATTTCTTATTTTTCATGTAGCAGGGTACATCAAAAGTATGAAACGTAGGTACTCCTTGGGTGAGGAATTAAATTTTGCATCCAATGAGTACTCCTGCTCGAAATAAAGTAAAATCTTAGGGAAAGAAGTTGAAAATATGTGTAAAAAGTAGTTTTATTATTTTTTATTATTTTTACTTTTTTACTCCAAAAATGGTGAATATACCCTATGGTTGAAATCATCATCTTGAATCCTATTGGTTCTTATAAAGTTTATTTTGGTTGTACATTTTTCTTAGGAGGCCCATTTTAGACCTCAAAATTCCCCTAGTGGAAGGAATTTTTTAACAATCTCAAGAGTGTAAAAATAGTGTCAATCTATTGGAAGAAATCCTATAGACTTATATCATGGTACTCCTATTACAAATAAAGAATTAAAAAAATATAAGTCATGGTGGACAACAGGAATTGTCCTCTCTTGGAAGGAAGGTTCCTCTTTAAGGTCCCTCTTGGCAACTAGAAAAGATTTGCTAGCAAAAGAAGAAGCCACATGGTGCCTTAAGAGTAGGGATATATGGATCTCAAAAGGGGACAAAAGCACAAAGTATTTTCACAAATATGTAAGATATTAATATAGTGTGAACATCATTTACAATGTTTGAGCTAGTATTGGATCATGGGCCTATGCTTTTTATGACAAAGATGAAATAGGTAAATTTTCCTATGAACCCCTCTTCATTAAGCTCGATGGTTAGTCCATATAAGAGATATTGGAGACCATATATTTATTATTAGTATTATTTTAACACATGAACAAGGACCTTGAAAAATAATTCAAGGAAATTGGACCTCACTCTACCTTTTTTTAGTGTGGAAAGGAAAATGTCATGAGCTAGATGATCCAATAGTAGATTTTTACCAATGTTTTAAAAATATACTTAAGGATGGTCTCCTAAAATCTATTATTGAATCCAATAAATCAAGAAATATTCTAGGAACCTTCAATACTACTCATATTGCTCTAATCCCTTATAAATTGAGCTCTCCATATTTTGAGGACTATCACCTTATATTGTGCTACAAGATTGTTGACAAGATCATCACATAATAATACAAAATAAAGCTGAACCTTTGTTTAGTGAGGTCATTTATGAAGAGCAATTTGGTGTTCTCTTCCAATGGTAGATAAATCACATTTCCTCTCTAGTCCAAGAGGCCATGCACTCAATCAATATGCATAATCTATCATCTGTAATATCAAATTAGATCTTTCAAAGGCTTATGATAGGTTGTAGTGTGCTTTAATCAAGTTTCCATTTCTACAAGTGGGTATGTTCCCACGCATGGAGAATTGGACAATGGATTGTATATAAATATCATCCTTTATTATTTTGTTTAGTAGATAGTCTTCTCCCTATTTCCTTTCCTCTCAAGGGATTCAACAAGGTTTCCCTCTCTCTTCCTCTTCATCTTAAATACTTGAATTCCTAAGTAAGATGTTGTTTGTAATCAAATCTAAAGGGGATTAAAGGGGGAAAAGGTACTTTATTTAGAATCTCTAACCCTTCTTCTCTTCCTTGTTTATGTGATCCTATTGATGTAGGTTCTCAATAGGAATTCACAAAAATAAAGAAAATTTTATACTCTTATTGCCTGGTCACAAGTATGATTGTGAACTTGTCAAAGTATTATCTTCTTTCTCACTTTCCAAGAGAATATCTTCAATTGTATTTCATTATCTCCCTCAATAGTCTTTGATGAAGGATCAGAGAGAGTGTGAAATACATGGTTTTCATTTGAACTCAAAATCTTATTTATTGGATAATTGGTTGTGTTTCCACAAGAAAATTGAGTCTAGGTTCTCAATTTGGACTAACATATGGCTTTCTAGAGGTGGTAATTTATTGATATTGAAGTCCTACCTCAAATGTATCCCAATTTATAGATATCAATATCCAAAAAGCCAAAAGGAATTTTGAAAAAAAATAGAAAAGCTTGCTTTATCTTCCTATGGTTATGTAATAGAAAAAATGAAGTGTTTCCTAAAATGAAATGCTCCTTTATTGCTCATCCAAAAATTCTAGTGACCAAGAATGAAAAATATTTTTCTATTCAACAATTGCTTAAGAACTTAGAATATTTAGAGGCTAACCTTTATTGAAACTTTCTGGAGTAGAGTAATGTTATTTGAATACTTGAGAGGTCTTTTGATTGTATATTGGTTTCACTCACCAAGGAATTATGCCAAGAATGAATCGATAATTTAGAAATGTTTCCTTGATTCTTTCCTCTAATTGGCCATTGGAATACTTGGAAGATAATAAATTGAAAACTAGTAAGGATGGGAGCAGATCCTTGGATTAAGGCTAATGAAAATTTCAAGCTATAACAAAATATTATAATCAGGCTATAGGGGAAACATATTTTCTCCCCATTGGATGTATATTCTCTAGATCATATTTATTTTGGTAGGAAAATATGGCTTTCATCAAATTATATCAGTCTTAAGGTAGGATTGGCCAATAAATGGAAATTATATGTTGATATTTTAGTCTCATATTTCATTCACCTTGATCAAGAAGAAGATGATACTTTGAGGCAATCATTAAACTGTAATCACTACAAAGTTGGGATACAAGGCCTAATGTGAAGCTAGGTTTATAGACGAGAATAGGTGGTGGTGCAAGCACTAGTGGGATATCCACACAATGGGAAAATTACATATTTTTCTCTAGTTGATGATTGAAAACAAGTTATTATCTTGGGAAAACCTTCAAAAATAAGAGGCTAGAAACATCCCAATTAATGTATTCTAAGAAGGAGAGGGTCAAAGTCTCTTCTTCACCTTTTTGTTAACTGTGCTATATTACCCAAAGTGTGGACAATCTCAAAAATAAATGTTTGGCTAACTATTTCATTGGATGGTACAATTCTAGAGGATTTTGTTCATTCTTGCCTAAACAAGCATGATTGTAGTGTTTTGGATCCTTTACTATATTCTTCATAACTTCTATATGGTTGGTAAACAAATTCTAATATATTCCAAGATGAATCAGTATCTATACTCTCACTAGTTGATCCAATGGAGAAAGATACTCATTGTAAGTTAGATCCAAAGTAGATCAAGTTCCATTTCCCAGTAATGCCTCACTTAGAGCCTCGCATCCCATGGGGACATTTTGAGGGGGATAGTCAGGGATACCCTTCGCCACATGGGGTGGAAGAAATCCTATATCTCTCTTCGTCTCATTATTTGAAAATCAGATAGGCTCAAGGTCAAGGGTTTGATATGAAAGCTAAGCTTGTGGTTATGTGGACTCTCCTCTTTCATACTATGAAAAGCGGTCTTAGAAAATTGCAAGCACTAGGAGATTTCAAGATTATTCTATTTTGGGCCAATAGAAGGGCACAAATTCAAAATGTTAGGCTTCAATTTGTCCTCATTAGGATCAAAAAATATATCTAGAACATGGAACAATCCTCGATTTTACACATCTACAAAAGGTTAAATGGACAAGCTAATAAACTATCTAAATAATTGTTTCTTCCAACTAGTTCTTTTCACATCCTTTTATACTTTGAGGATCATTTGGTCTAGGATCTGTCCATGTCATTACAGTTTGTGGATTATCAAGTAAGCTTTTTGTTCACAAGCGACATTTTGGTCATACAATGTAGATCATGTTAGAAGAGAAAATAAACACGAGGTATAGATTTTTTGTTTTTTCTTCAAAGAAAGAATGATATATACTATAAATAGTCTTAGTATAATTTTTCTTAGCTAATCCTAAAATATCAACTAACAACTATGAAGGGAGTAATATATATATTTCATCTCTAAAAATATAAAGAGTTTTTTATTTAGAAAATATATATGTTAAATTATAAATCTTAATAAGATATAAAAACAAAAACTACATACGATAAACATTTAATAGATAAATAATTTACATATTAAAAATTAAAAATAAAATTACCTAATTATTATTATTAAAAAATCCATAAAAATTTATATTAAATTATTATTTTATATTAGATTAGATATAATATAATAAATATATAACAATAACATACTATAATAAGTCAATAAACTATAGAAACTAGACCTAGAATGAATTTCTAACGAATTAATTTTATTTACATTTGATTCATGCGCTTAAGCTTCACCACAACATTTCAACCTTCACATGACGTTAAAACTAAAACATAACTATATTATCCGATCAACTTTATGTTTTGAAAAATGACCCTGGAATCTTTAAGTTAGTAAGTAATACCTCTGAGACATGATGAACTTAAATCTTTCTTTCATCTTCATTTTCATATTTATCTTCATTTTCATATTCATAATTATATATATCTATATAATATAATTTTAATTTGTTTCTTTTAATAATGAAATTTTTATATAGTATTTAAAAAATAATTAATAATTATCATAATAAAAAAATCATTATCATAATTATTATGATTAATAATAATAAATTTGTAATAAAATAAATTTCAATTTTAGATTTATTTTAATTTTAAGCTTTAAGTATTAAGAGGGATCAAATCTCTTAAAGCGCAAATTTTCTTTTAGTATAAAATTGAGAGAGGAAAGATTTGCCATTTGAAGAAATTTGATCCCTCTCAACACTTGATAGATCCAAAGTTAAGATGGATCTAAGCTAGTTTCAGTTGTATGTAACTACACAATTTTTTTCGGCCACGTGATTAATGTAATCATTTTAAATATATTAAATATATGAAAGATTAATTTGATGAGTTCATTATTTTCTACATCTCTTGAACTTTGGACCTATATTTGTATTAAAATCCTGAACTCTAGCACATGACTCCTCGCACACATTATATGTTTGAACTTGAGGTAATTGGTAAATCCTACCATGGATTGTTTATGTGCAATATTCATATAAGTGAGAGTTATTAGTTGAGCTTCAACATAAATATTATATTTTAAACAAATTTTCTTATATGGTTTTCTTTTGAATCTTGTCCTATACTAGAGTTGGTTGAATACTTTTTCCTTTGTCTATATGCTCTTTGTTATTCAACTTTTCATTTCCACTATTTTTTATTCTATTCAATTGTCATTTCCTCAACTTTTTTTTCTTGATTTCCTCTTTGTTGTGCATTTTGTTGTATTTTTTCTCTTAACAGTGTTCATTTTCCATTTATTGTGCACGTTGTTGTCGATATGTTCTTTGATATTATCTTTGATGCTCTTTATTTTTCAATTTTTTTTCACCTATTCTCTTTGCTCCTTGTTGTTATCCAAATGTCATTTATTGTGACTATCTGTATTAATCTTCTCTTTTCTCCACCCTTTGTTTTTGACACTCATCAACTATTATTTCTTATGCATTTTTCTATAAACTTTCTCTTTGTTACCCATTTATGTTTAAAATGGACCTAAGATTATGATTAAGATAATATATGCTCTTTGTTGTTCATTTTTTTTTAATATCGAGGATGATGATTAATATAAAAAAGAAATTAATACATGATATGAATAATTACTTTGTGTATAAATTGAAATCAATGGACACTTGATTCTAATTTCTTTGAAAGCAATTTCCATCGTCCGCCTAATTTCATTAGATGAGAAATTAACATCTATGCTGAAATTAATGCATCTAGTGCAAATTATCAAATAGAATTAGAAATCAACATCTACATTGAAACTAATGAATCTTTAGTTGTCATTTTGTGCACTTTTCTCTATTGACTTTATCTTTGTTGTTCATTTTTATTTAATATGGATGTAGGCTGATGATTAAGATGGATCCAGGATCTTTATTATTCATTTCTACATAATATGGATCTAGATTAGTGATTATCATAACACGAAAATCAATCAATATCATCAATATTTACTTTGTACACATTGTGAAATCAATGTACCTACTATAAACAATTTTAAATAAGATTAGAAATCAACATCTACAATAAAATCAATATATCAAATATAATCAATCAAATAAAATTAGAAATAAATATCTACATCTATTTTAATAAAACAATATAATATTATTATATATAATATAATATAATAAATATTATAATATTATATTTATTCATTATACTATATATTAAATTTAATGTATTATAACTTAACATTATGTTAAATTCATCCATACACGTTGTGGACACGGATATTCTGAATCAAATTATATTACTTCACAAGGTATAGTTGCTGGTCATCAAGTTGTTATTGGGAAAAGCAATTACATTCTAAATCCTTAATCTTGGCAAATCTTTCAAATTTTCACCCATCAAAATTAAAAAAATCCTTTTACTATATAATGCTTTTAAAAATATTTTAAAATCCTTAAATATTCAAATATATCTATTATAGAAATTTGGGCAGTAATATAATTAAGATGAATCTATTCTAATGTGACAACTCAATTAATTGGTTTCTCAACACTTTGGAATCTTTCTCAAATGAAAAGTCAGTGGTGTAATTTACATTTCTAAATATAATTTGATTTCCTGTAAAAATGTTTTAAGGAAGCTAAATTTATTTTAACATTGAAAATTAAAAATAACAAAATGATTCCACAATTAAGGTTTTTGTTAAAACTATCACGTCAACTTTTTCTCACCATCTCCGAAATTCAACGACATGTTCATATTCGATATTGAGAGGTTGAAAAGTCAGAGATTTTGTACAAAAGACATTCAGATCCGAGACTATTAATTAATGAATCAATACATGATATATTAATTTAAATACAAAATATTATTAGTATAATTATTTGTAGTTGATATAGGTTGATAGGTATATATGAATGCACAATCACATTAATAAGTATAATTGATATACACCGATAAATGTCAATGGTAGAGCTTTAGAATTAATATTAACATTCATATTTATAAATATATAATTTAACAAGGTTATTATAAAAATAATAATTATTTTATAAAATATTATTATTATCAATATAATATATAATAATTATTAATATAATATGATATATGATATTATCAATAATATGATAAACCAAAAACATCAATAAACTCAAGAGACTATTAATGTTAAAAACTTAAGGGATTATTAATATTAATAAATCTAATGGATTATTAATATTATAACTAGGAAGGATTAATATTATAAATCTAAGGGATTAATATTATAACTCCAAGGAATTAATAAACCCAGGTGATTATTAATAGTATAAATGGAGGAGATTAATATTCAACCTTAGGATTAATATTATAAACCCTGAACCCTAAAATTAATATTAAACCCTACTAAGAATTAATGTCATAAACACTAACATTATTATTTAAAACACAAGATTAATATTATAGACTATAAGATTATAAACCTTAACATATTATTATACATATTGAGGATTAATATTATAAACCCAAGGTATAAATATTATCAACTCAAATGATTATCAATATTATAAACCCTATGATTAATATTACAAATCCTATGATTAAAAACCCTAATATTAATATTATAAACCCAATGGATTAATATTAAAACCTAAGATTAATATTAGAAACCTTAACATTATAAACCCTAATATTATAAATTATAAATCCAACATTAAACCTTTATGTTATAAACCCAATATTGAAAATGCATAATATTATAAACCTAGTATTAAACCTGAGTTTTGTAGTGTAACAATGTGATTTTGAATAAATTTTAATGTAATGTAACTTTGTAACAATGATTGTCAAATTGAATGTCGTATTGAGACAATGTTTGTAATAATGTGATGTTGGATATATTTTCGTACCATTGCAACATCACAATATTAAACCCTAATATAAAACCATAACATTATAAAACCCTCACATTCATGTTTTATATTAATCCCTTGGGGATTAATATTATAAACCCTTGGGACTAATATTATAAACCAAAGAGATTAATAAACACAAGGAATTATTGATATTAAACCCTAGTAATACAAACCGTAAAATTAATACTATAATCTCAATGGATTATAAACCTAAGGGACTAATATTAAACCCTAAGATTAACATTAAATCCTAGGAATAATATTATAAACCCTAGTATTTTATTATACGTATTAAGGATTCATATTATAAAACCAAGGGATTAATAACAGTATAAACTCAAGACATTAATAAGCTCAATAAATTAATAATATTATTAACCCAAGGTATTGATATTATAAAACTGATGAATTATAAACCCAAGGAATTTCTACATTTCAACAATGATTTCTAGATTGATTAATAGTAAAAAGCCAATATTAAAACTTAATATTATAAACCCAATATTAAAAATCCCTAATATTAAACACGAATTTTGTAATGTAGCAATGCAATGCTTAATTAATTGCAATGTAATGTAACATTGCGATAATGATTGTGAGATTGATTATCGTATTGAGACAATGTTTGTCGCAATGTGACGTTGGATAGATTTGTGTACCATTCCAATGTCACAATACTAAATCCTAATATAGAATTGTAACATTATAAAACCCAATATAATAAAATGAAATATTAATATTATAAACCTCAACATTAAGCCTCACTATTATAAAGTATAAACCCCAAATTTTGTAATGTCACAATGTGACACTGAATAAATTGCAATTTAATGTAACATTGTGAGAACGATTGTCATATTCATTATCACATTTAGACAATGTTTGTCACAATGCAACAATCCATAGTTTTTTCGACAATTCATATTTCCCAATATTAAAACTTAATACAAAACCCTCACATTATAAAACCCAATATAATAAACCTTAAGATTATAAACCCTACACTTAATATATTAATCCCTAGGATTAATATTATAAATTATAGGATTAATATTGTTAACCATAGCATACTATTTTAAGCCCTCATACTCAACCATGACCATCAAATATGGATCACTATATGTCACGTATAGATAGACAATGATTCTAGAGATCAGTATGGTTCATCGTTATGTAACCAACTCACAAAATAGAAGAAAATATAAGTGAACGCCTTCAAAATAAGCCTCTTCGAGGCGGCAGCCTCTTTTACATTACACAAATGAACAATTCTTGAATGATACAAATGACAAGGCATCTTTTCTATATATAGGGGTCTAAGGGGTCATAATATAATCAGAGCCGACATAACAATAATAATGTAAGGGCACAACAATAACAATAGTGGGCTCTATGAGGCACAATAATAACAATATCAGGACTACATCGGCACAACAATATAATAAGGGGGTTACACTAATAACAATGAGGGGTTACTGTTATAGATCTGACCTGAAAATATATTATAATAGAAATAAACCCAAGAAATAACCAGATTTGAATATAGATAAAAATGTTTCTTTATTGATCAAAACCTTCAAGGAGGGAAACACCATACATTCACTCCCTAAGAAAGGAGAACACTTAATAAGCCATATGCCTGTTCATACAATAATCCTTGACATCTCTCAATGGAGAGTCTCTAGCCTCTATATAGGCCTCATACATACAATACCATGTGTCATTACCATGGTCCTGTCAATACCATCTATATAATACCATGGGCTTATTACATTATTGCTAACTACTTGTGGTCCCTTACATGATACGAGTTAACGACCTTATTTATTACTATGGCCCATCCCATTATTACATTATTCCCTTGGGTACCTCCCTTTGTACCTGATATAGTCCCCCTAGGTATACTACACTTACACTAGTATTATAGGAACCTAACATACCCCTCTCCATCAAAAAGTGTTGTCCTCAATGCTTGAGCAGTTATGGATGCTTCTGTATAAAAGTCTCATCCTCCCATGTGGAATCTTTAGTGGGTAAGTTCTTCCACTTGATGATATACTCTGAAATTGATCGATTTCGTAGCTATTGGGTTCTTGTTTCCATGAATTCTTTAGGCTCCAATATGATTTTTCCTTCCTCGTCAAGTTCCGACAATATTTTGTTTGAACTGAGAGCTTGTCACCTATAACCTTCTTTAAGCATGAAACATGAAAAACTGGGGGCACTCGGGAAGATGCAGGAAGCTCCAATTTGTATGCCATAGTACCAATATTTTGCAGCACCTTGAAAGGACCATAGGACTTTTATGATAATTTATTATCCTTTTTCTCTTGTTTGAGAGACATTTGTTTGTATGGTTGTATTCGTAAAAATACCCAATCACCTACATAAAGACTTCGTTCACTGCGATGTTGATCTGCCTGTTGTTTCATTCGCTTCTGCACCAAAGTGGCATTATCCTTTAAAAGCTGGAGAACTTATTGTTGATGCTCGATGTGATCTTTCACTGCTTGAGTCTTTTTCTTCTTGATATGTCCTTCTATCTTGAGAGTTTGAGGAGTGGTAATTTCTTCCAATGCATTACAAGATATGGTCGGATTCACTTCTTGATGCTTGATGTGATCTTTCACTTCTTGAACATTTTTCTTCTTGATATGTATTTCTATCTTGATAGTTTTAGGAATGGTAATTCCATCCAATGAATTACAATATGTGGTTGGATCCATTTCTTATTTCTCGATGTTTTCTTTCACTTCTTGAACCTTTTTCTTCTTGATATGACCTTCTATGTTGAGAGTTTGAGGAATAGCAATTCTTTCCAATGCTTTACAAGATATGGTCAGATTCATTTCTTATTTTTATGGAGTTGGTTCCTAGTGTATATCCTCTTCTTTTAATGTTTCTTGATCCTTTTCTTCCTCCTCTTCACATTCTATGTAAAATAATTTCTTCTCAGCACACTTATGACCTTTAATGTATTCGTTATCATAATTGTAACAAAGCCCTTTTTCTCTTTTTTCTTCCAATTGTTGCGGTGTCAACCTTGTAGGTTGTGGAAGGCTAGGAGAAAAAACACTTCCATCTTTATAGTTGTCAGTGGTAGACTTCCTTGTTGCCATAAGTTTGCTTTCCAGTTTTCTTGCCAACCTGAATGCCTTTTCCAATGAATCAGGTTCCCAAAGATGAACCTCATGTTGAATGTTAACCTTTAAAGTCTCTATGGAGACATCAATCCTCTGCTTCTTTGGAATATCATTTTCCCTTATATTCAATTTTTGAAAGTCCTCAATGTGCTCTACCATTGAAGACTTTTATTTGAGATTTATCAATTGGCTAAAGAAGGTGTTTCTCTTTGTATCCTCATAATGTGCTATCATTTCCTCTATGAAAATTGACCATGTAACAAGTGGTTTACGAAAACAAATCCCTTTATACCATAAAAATTGTTCTGGTTCTAAATATGAAGACGAAATATGTACCTTTCGTAATATTTTCACCTCATGTAGATCAAAATATATCTCCATCTGTAGTATCCAAGTTACCGAATCCTTTCCATCAAACTTCCTCATATCACCTTTTCTTGATTTTAGGAGCTCGATCTTGAAATGACTGTAAATATGTAATTTCAGATCTCCAAGTTTTGAAATTGCATCCTACAGTATCCCTTTGTGTTCTCTTTCTCACCCCAAAATTCTGATCAATATTGGATTCCACAAAGAAGAGTTATGTCAAATCTCCCACGATGACCTCATTATAGAGTAGTTCAGTAGAGTGCACTTGTACGTAGTGCCACGTGTTACACAAAAATATTGTCACCTTGATTATTTACAGTGGGTGTAGGCCTATCATTACCTATACCAGCTTCCTAAGCAAGTCTTAAACCTCAGCTCTTCAAAACAAGCTTGAGAAATGAGAGAAAGAGATCAAAAAAGCAATGTAACTCTGGTTCCGCACTTTCTCTTACTTTTGCCTGCGGGCCCGCACCTTTTGTTCAAGTTATCTGTGTACTTATACGCTCTGTATGTAAAGAGGAAGGTGCGTACCCCTGTAAAAGTCAAAAGGCACAATCTTTATCTTAAAAAACCTATCTTGGGTTAATTCTAGAGTTTTCTAGAAGCATTTGTTACGTGGATTGTTCGCTCCAAGTGGTTCATGCATCCCATCATAGGAGGAACTAATCCCTTGTTGAGAGGAGCTATCCCTTTGAAGGACTCTATCCCTTTGAAGGAGGAGCTGGTAACTGATCTCCATTGCACTATAAATTGAGGCATTGTGTCAGTGGCTGGAGAGGTTAGAAGCTGAACTTTTGAGGGTAAATGCTAGTGAAATCAAGACTTCCTATTTGAGCTTAAGAGGAGAGATTACATACCTTTTGGCTTCATTAGGGAGTGAGTGAAGCTTGTCAAAGTAGAGGAGACTTCTTGTTGGACCCTGGGAGGAGCTTGTACAGCGTCAAGGCAAAGGTTGTAAGGTTCTTCTCCTTTTGAATTAATACAATCATGCTCATTTTTTTCAACAAGTATCTCATGTTATTTGTTTCATGGACTCCTTGACTTTCATGTTAAATATGTTTTATAATATTGGATATTCAGGTGCTATTTAATCGTTTGCCTTGTTTGTGTTTGCAGGTTTGTGACAAAGGAACTTACTTGGATCAAAGGAGTGAAGGCATCTCCAAACTTGCATTGGACATGAGGTAGGCCTTAAACACATTTGTTTGCCATTATTTATAAAGAGCATTTAGAGAAAGATAGTGTCTGGTTGGTTTGTTTGTCATTAGGTCTTCATTAGATTCTAGGAAGGTCTATCTTGTCCGCAAGATCGACTCATTCCGCGTGACACTAAGGTTAAACACCATTTGCCTAGGAAAAGTGAAAATCCCCATGAAAATCTATTTTCACCCAAAAACCCACAAAAAACACTTTATCCTAAGTATTAAGTATATGTAATATCCCATAATACCTTTTCCCTTATATTAGTTAAATCCCATATGTAATATCCCAACTCTTAGTTTTAATAAAAACTATACAATTCACCCCATATCCCAACAAAACCCTCTTAATACACCCCTGCACGATGAACCTAAACTAACCCCGTCATTAAGCCCTGCCCAATCGCTTTAAACCTGTGATTAAATATTAAATAATCACAATCCACCATGATCAAAGTCCTGTCCCCCCGACACGTCAGTTCATATCACCCATGCGCTTCCCTTGCCCGATTGTCATGTAATCACCATCCCCCTCACTCAATGATCCACAGCCATATCGGCCGCACCTAATGGCCGATCGTTACCCGCTCGATAAAGTGGTTTTCCCCCAAACCCCAAATTCTACATGTCAGGTGCTAAAGTAGATCTGATGACCCCTCCCAAATACTACCTTCGCCACAAAAATGGTGTGATGGCTTGGAAAACCACCTCCCCGCTTAGCCTGAGAAACCATCATTATCCATTTAACTAATCTCATGCCAAATTTATAAAGTTGCTTGTTAAAAACCCTTTAAACCATCGTTTTCATTCGTTTTGCCTCATTTCACAGTAAAACCTATCAAACCCTTCTGACGCCACCCTGAACCTCTGCAACATAATTCAACCTCCAATTACTTTCAAAACATTGCCACGACTACTTCCCCAGACATCCCTGTGCAATAGATCCATCAATTGCCTTTCCTGCCAACCTATGTTTTATTAACCAATTGTTGTATTTTGCAGGCAATTAGCAGAAGACCAGATTTTGGATAAACAATTTTGATACTAGTCACAAAACTTGTTTACTCCAAGACTCAAAAAGAAATTTATTCAAAAGCATATATTAAGAAGAAGAAGACAATTATACACAGAACAGAGAAGAAATCATCGACACAAAGACATTGACTATCAAAACAGATGAACCAGACAGGGTATACAGTCAAAGGACAAACATATCAAACCTATATAAATTCGATCAATATCCATTACCATATGCTAATACATATAAAAAATTAAATGATTTATTGTTGAAATACATAGTAAAAAGTTAAAATGTACAGTAAAAGTAAGAACACAGTAAAGGATATTGACAGGTCATCAAAGTAAAAGTGCATAAGATGAAAGAGTATCAGTAAAAGTGTATCAGATTGAAAAATCGAAGTGAAGATAGATGAAAAAGCAGAGCAGAAATGGTACATCTTCCAGAAATTTCATGTTTAAGTCATAATTTTGCAGAAACTATTGTGGCCAATTCAAGATGTATTTTGAGAAACTGGAGGAGGTTTGTGTTTCTAAAAGGCCAATTTACGAAATTCTATCTCAATCTTTACACGAGTATTACAAAAAGGAAATAAATTCATATCTTCAGAGCCTATTTTTCAGACTGTGCAAAGTCTTGTTTTTGACATCCTTTTGTAGAGAATATTGGGAACCGCTGGAGATGAATTTTGGGAAACTGAGAGAGGTTCATATCAATAGCATACTTATCTACAATAACCTATTTCACTTTTTACTTATCTATCATGTATGGAGATATACAAAGGCATCACCGGACCCTAATTTTGCAGAATTTCTGGGGCAGAATGCAGAAAGGAAGGAGGTAGTTGGTGACTTGGAAGCCTCATCATCAATTAAGAGTTGCTATCAAATTTAGATTTCTCTTCTTTGTCACCATCAATCCATAAATATAGTACCAAATAGATTCATTAGTTTTGAGTGTCCTTTATTTAGGTTCTATTAATGTAAAACAATTTGAGATATTTGTAAAACCAACCTTGATATTTTTCAAGATATTTCAGTTTAGAATTTGTATAAATATTTCTTCATTTGAAGTATTTTAGGGTGGATTCCTAGACATTTCTATAGACTTCCTGATAAAAATACTGTAAAGCCATTGGAGCATTGACTGAGCCATCAAGTTGGATTGATGAATAAAGACCAGATATTTCAAAGGATTCATGTGTTGAGCGAAGTGCAGACAAATATTTTCTCACGTTTTTGTTATCTTTCTTAAAGTTTTTCCATAATGTATATCTAAATCTGAATGCTATAACTGGAGTATTATCTCAGAATTTGTTTATATATACTCTATTTTAACAGTTAGGCAAATACATGTTCTCCATTGATACCTAAGTTAAGGAATTCTTAGTTGCTCCTTAGTTTAGGTTGTTTCTTTATAATCTATAGCAAAGGATTCTTAATTTCCCTTTTTTTCCGATTACCCTTTGCTCCTCGTTTCAATCTCGGTCTAAGAATTATTAATTACTCTCTCACCCTGGGTAAAAAAATTTCATCCCTCTGGCCCAAAGACCTGCTCTCTACTCTGCTATCTTGCCCTTTGAACATTCCCTTTAGTGAGTTGATCTAGTTCTGCTGCCCTTCTTTTGACTCCATAGCCCAATGGTCTAAAGGCATCATTCTATCCATCTGCTTTAAGGATTCCACCATCCAATCTTCAACACGAATAAAAAACCCCTTGAACATTCAGAACTAGCCTAAAATCCCAACAAAAAAAGCTAAGTCATATAGAGAGAGCCCTCTCTGAGCCATAGGTTGACTAGAGCATATGCTTAAAAGGTGGTGTGTAGTTACCTCGGTGATTTCTTTCTTTAACCTTGAGAAAATACTGAGTGATAACATAGTGGCGACTATACTGGGAAGACTAACATTTTCTTCAGAAATATTTTACAGGTTCAGATCTGATCTATGGTGGTGGACAGTGATCAGACACACAAAGGTTAAAATCATCCACCTAGCAACTCCAAATCAATTTCACAATCAAGACTCCACTGGAGGAATGAACCTGAAAGAACAATATGGAAATATTAGGCTTTTAACTTGGATTGTTATCCAAGACATTATGTTCTTTCTCATCAATAAAGTTTTTCAATGTATTTGTATTTTAGAGAAGATTTTAGATTAATTTTTTATTATTTCCCTTTGAAAATTGTAGATATAAAGTCTCCTTACACATTGAGCAACTTTATTCTAACTCTTATGAAGATCATTTTCCAATTGAGGAGCATCAAACAATAAAGACTAATCATACAATCCCTATACATATTCCTGTGCCTTATAAAGTTCTTGATAGATATAAGCCACTCATCTTACCTCCTACACTCCATGTTTTCCCTAACCATTATTACACGTATCTCCCTAGGTTCTATGGAGAGAGTGGTATCACTGCCCAAAAACATATTCAAGGTTTTGAGAATTATCTAGACTTATTTGATATTGACGAAGGTGATGTTATTATTAGGATTTTTTCTCTTTCTTTTCAAAGTAAAGTAAAGAGTTGGTTCAAGAATTTACCTATTGCAAGCATCTCAAATTTCCAACAGTTTGTCAAATTTTTCCTTGATAGATGGATAATCAAAGTCAATCTTTTTGTGATCATAGAAGAATATAATCAGTTAAAAAGACAGCCAAATGAAACAATACAACAATTTTCTGACAGATTTAATCAAGTCTATTATTCAATGCCATCAAATATAAGACCTCCTCTTAATTCAACGCTTTTTCATTATTCAAAAGTATTTGATCCAGAGATAGAATTTCAACTAAGAGAAAGAAACCCCTCAACACTGGAACAGATGTGGGACATTACAGTAGATGTAGAAGTTAATCTGCAAATTAGAAGAGAAAAGTTGAAAGCAAAAGCAAAGGAAAACAACATTACAAAGGTAAAACTCGACATTTTGGTAAGAAAGATAGAGGAAAGGATATAGAATATCACCATGAAACATAATTTTTTTGCTCAAAATTACCATGATACATTTATTTCACAAAAAGAAGAGATTGAGAGTCATCAACAAATTCCTGCGAATTCCAACTACCATAGATTAGAAGATAGATTTATAGAGCAAGATGTGGAGGAACAATCTCCTGATCTAATGTGTATGTTTGATGACATTACTGCTCTTAATGATCTGCCCAAATATGATTGATATGATGATAATTATGTTCTTCAAATCCAAACTAACTTTACAGAGCAATCAGAAACTATTTTGGGAAATAAAGGAATTCAGTTTCAACAGCTTGAAAATAGTGATCATCTTATCCATATCAGCTATGAAAGTGAGGAAGAAAGTGCAGAAAATTTGGAAATAAGTGAAGCTTCTTTACCACTATGTTTTGGATCATTTCAGCTTTTAAAGGAAATGTGGTATAAAATCTCTAAAGAAAAGGATGAGCAGCTTGTAGAAATCTATGAAGTTCCATTCAAACCTCTATGTAATAAGTTGCAACAATCCTTCCAAGCTTTTCATGATCCCATAATTGATGGGTTGGATAGTGAATGTAATAAAAATTTTTCTTCATTAACTAACAATCAGATTCAGGATCAAGATGATAAAGGTTTCATCAATCAAACATTTCAATCAGAAGAAATATCATCACAAATCTTCTTTGAAAATATGCAGGGTGATAAAGGTGAAAGTGATATTTTAGTTTCATGTCCTGGAGGCCATCCAGAATAGATGTACAGTTGCTTAAATCAGTTCAAAAATAGTGTGTATATTTTGGAAGATACTTTTGTATAGTTTCTAGAATCAACAAAGGAAATCAAGTATTTCCTTATCTTCTCATTGGTTGACAAGGTTATATTGGGCCGTAAAACTTTAGTTTTAATCACAAACAAGCATAAGCAACAAAATCCACCAATGCATATGATGCTTGAATGGTTGCATTGGCTGTTTCATTTTACCTAACCAGTAGTTGGACAGCTGATTAGAGTAAGTAGGTAGGATTTCAGTTTGAATAAATTTAGTTTTTCAACAGTAAGTTTATGTTAGATCAGATTTCAGTTTCTAGAAAAGGATGTATTTTCAATTCAAGAGTTTCAATCATAGAGATTTTACAACAAATCATATACATGTTTGGGATTGGCCCAATGGATTATGCTACTAGTCAACGGTGTTCTTGACATCTCACAAAGAGATGCTCACCCCATGTGGAGCCACTGTTAGGTTCCTATACCAATAGGAGTCATAATTTTGAATGACTAAGGTTAAGCCTTGTAATATTGTACATACCTTTGCTTTCTGAAAATGTTTTCCATATTAAAAAGATTAAAAAATGTAAAGAGGGTATGTCCTAAAAGAAAAATCAAAGGACAAAAGGAATAAGAGGTAAAAAAAATGAAAATATATGAACCCCAAAAAACAAAAAGAGACCATGAAAGTGTGCAAGTCTAAATGCCACTACTATTTACTTTTATGCATAATAATGATTGTGTGTAGCTTCTTATTTGTGCCACAATCCATGGTAATCAAACTATTTAATCTTGGTTATTTCATGCTTTGAATTTTATGTTTTTAGTTAGAGACTAAAATCTGACCAAACAGCTTAAACATGGCAGATCAGTAGATAGGTAGAGAAATAAAAGGAGCGCATTAGTTTAATCTGAGCCCTTGAAAGATATAAGGTTAGAAGTAGATAGTTTGTTTTATAAAAGAAAAGGAAAAAAAAAGGTTTGCTAGCCTAAATGCACCCAAAGAAATGAAGAAAACATGTTAGAGTAAGAAATGGCTAAGTAGAAGAAAGGTTGCTGGACTACAAAGTTGATTGGATCAAAACACATGTATCATGCTTAGACATATATTTCAACATGTATGATCAGTTATGAAGGCAAAAGGAAAAGGTTTGCAAGTAATTGTGATTAACTCCCCCTCATTATTTTTTCCATATACTTACTAATTTCCTATCTACAAGTATATTCTAGTACTTCTAAATCCTTCAAGTCAAGGAGGCTTAGAGCATTTCTTTGAATTTTGGTGGGACTGGACCCTCGTCTTAATGGCTTATGGACACAAGTGCTAGAATCCCTTTCATAAATTCCATTCCCCCTTCATTACCCAAAAAACCCCTTTTCTTAAGGTTAAACACCATTTGCCTAGGAAAAGTGAAAACCTCCATGTAAATCCCTTTTCATCCAAAAACCCACAAAAAACACTTTATCATAATTATTAAGTGTATGTAAATAAAGTGTGAAAATATTACATTAACATTTATACTTAAGGGTATATTCACTCCTCCAACTTCATATTAATTTTTAACTTTATTATATAATTCCCATAATACCTTTTCCCTTATATTAATTAAATCCCCTATGTAATATCCCAACCCTTAGTTTTAATAAAAACTATACAATTCACCCCATATCCCAACAAAACCCTCTTAATACACCCCTCTACGATGAACCTAAATGAACCCCGTCATTAAGCCCCGCTCGATTGCTTTAAACACATGATTAAATCTTAAATAATCATAATCCATCGTGATCAAAGTCCTACCCCTCCCCCTCCCACCCCCCCATGACACCTTAGTTCATATCACCCACGCTTCTCTCGCCCGATTGTCATCCGATAACCATCCCCCTCATCTGACAGTCCACAACCATATTGGTTGTGTCTGATGGCCGATCGTTACACACTTGATAAAGCAGTTTTCCCTCGAACCCCAAATGCTATGTGTCAGGCGCTGGAGTAGATCGGGTGACCCCTCCCAAATACCACCTTCGCCACAAAAGTGGTACGATGGCTTGGAAAACCACCTCCCCACTCAACCCGAGAAACTATCACTATTCATTTAACTAATCCCACAGCAAATTTAAAAAGTCCCCCGTTAAAAACATTGAAAACCATTCCTTTTGCCCCGTTTCATAGTAAAACCTATCAAACCCTTCTGATGTCACCCTAAACCTTTGCAACACAATTCAACCTCCGATTACTTTCAAAACATTGCCACGACTCCTTCCTGAGACTTCCTTGTGCAATAAAGCCATCAATTTCCTTTCCTACCAACTTGTGTTTTGTTAACCAATTGTTGTATTTTGTAGATAATTAGTAGAAGACCAGAGTTTGGATAAACAATTTTGATACTAGTCACAAAACTTGTTTACTCCAAGACTCGAAAATAAATTTATTCAAAATCCTATATTAAGAAGAAGAAGAAAATTATACACAAAACAGAGAAGAAATCATCCACACAGATACATTGATTGTCAAAACAGATGAACCAGACAGAGTATGCAGTCAAAAGACAAATAGATCAAACCTACAAAAAGTCTATCAATATCCATTACCATATGCTGATACATATAAAAAACTAAATGATTTATTGTTGAAATAGACAGTAAAAAGTTAAAATGTACAGTAAAAGTAAAAACAAAGTAAAGGATATTGATAGATCATCAAAGTAAAAGTGTATCATTGAAATAGTATCAATAAAAGTGTATCAGATTGAAAAGTCAAACTGAAGGTAGATGAAAAAATAGAGCATAAATGGTACATCTTCCAGAAATTTCCTGTTTAAGGAATAATTTTGCAAAAACTATTGTGGCTAATCCAAGATGTATTTTGAGAAACTAGAGGTTTGTATTCCAAAAAGGCCAATAGACAAAAGCCTATCTCACTTTTTATGCAAGTATTGCAAAAAAGGAGATAAATGCATATCTTCAGAGCCTATTTTTTGGACTGTGCAAAGCTCTGTTTTTGACATCCTTTTGCAGAGAATATTGTGAACATCTAGAGATGAATTTTGAGGAATGGAGAGAGGTTTATCTCAATAACATACTTATATATAATAGCCTATTTTACATTTTACATGTCTATCTCGGATTGAGATATAAAAAGGTATCATTGGACCCTAATTTTGTAGAATTTCTAGGGCAAAGTCCACAAAGGAAGGAGGTAGTTGGTGACTTGGAAGCCTCATCATCAATTAAGAGTTGTTATCGAATTAAAATTTATCTTCTTTGTCACCATCAATCCATAAATATAGTACCAAATATATTCATTAGTTTTGAGTGTCCTTTATTTAAGTTCTATTAATGTAAAACAGTTTGAGATATTTATAAAACAAACCTTGATATTTTTTCAAGATATTTCAGTTTAGAATTTGTATAAATACTTCTTCGTTTGAAGTATTTTAGGGTTGATTGTTAGACATTTCTATAGATTTATTGATCAAAAGACTATAAAGCCATTGGAGCATTGATTGAGCCAGCAAGCTGGATTGATGAATAAAGACCAGATATTTTAAAGGATTCATGTGTTTGAGCGAAGTGCAGAAAAGTATTTTCTCACGTTGTTGTTATCTTTCTTAAATTTTTTCCATAATGTATATCTGAATTTGAATGCGATAACTGGAGTTTTATCTCAAAACTTGTTTAATTACACTCTGTTTTAACAGTTAGGCAAATACATGTTTTCTACTGATACCTAAGTTAAGGAATTCTTCATTTCTCCTTAGTTTAGGTTGTTTCTTTATAATCTATATTAAAGGATTCTTAATTGCCCTTTGTTTCCAATTACCCTTTGTTCCTTGTTTCAATCCTAGTTTGAGAATTCTTAATTTCTCTATTTCACCCCGGTTAAAACATTTTCACCCCTCTGGCCCAAAGACCTACACACTACTCTACTATATTTCCCTTTGAACATTCCCTTTAGTGAATTTATCTAGTTCTACTACCCTTATTTAGACTCCATAGTCCAATGGTCTAAAGACATCACTCTATCCATCTGTTTTAAGGATTCCATCATCCAATCTTCAATACAAATCAAAAACCCCCTAAACATTTAGAACTAGCCTAAAATCCTAGCAAACAAAGCTAAATCATATAGAGAGAGCCCTATTTGATCCATAGGTTGGCTAGAGACTATGCTTAAAAGTTGGTTTGTAGTTACCTCGCTGATTTCTTTCTTTAACCTTGAGAAAATACTGAGTGATAATAGCTTGGAGTTCATCTCTGATTCTATATGTCCTTATAAAGTAAGATGATACAATATTGTCTTTTGTCATCTGAATATTCCTTCATTAATTCTTGAGGCTTGCTATTACACCTATTTTCTTTATGGTGATTCATTTGTTGAGAGCCTCATACATTTCTTGAGTAGAATTTATGTTGGATACATATGGAATTATGTTGTCCTTAACTCCATCCAATATTAGGTTCTTAGCTAATATCTTTGTTTCTCTAAATTTTTCTTTCTTTGTTTCACTTTCTTCTTTTGTAAGCTTCTCGATGTTTCCCTTGAATAAGATCCAAAACTTTGTTCTTTTCAAGGATAAGGTCTATCCTCTTTTTCCAGGCCATGTAGTTATAGGGTCCTTCTAGTTGTTTTCTGCCTTCGTTGATCTTGACATAGTGCTTGTAGATAGTAGGATTATCCCTTTATATGATCCTCTTTAATGAAATTTCCTTGATCTCCTTTTCTTCAATAGATATTCAACCTACATTTTCCTCCTCCTTCACCTTAGCTCTGATACCATGTTAGAAAATTAGAAAGGCAGGAATATTTTGTTATGTTGATAATTACTTGTGAAATATTAGTGTTCTTATTAACTTCTTTATGTTATTGCTTTATATTTTTTTCATCAATAAATTACCAAAAGAAAAACATGAAGATTAATGGACACTAGATATAGGCACGCATCCAGGCTAAAACCCTTATATAGGGGAAAAACCCAGTCAAGAAAATATTCCTTCAGTAGATTCAAGATGAGATATATCAAGACCATAGACCCAAAGACATTTATCCTCCACCAAGTCAACATTTAAATGGTTCCTCCAACCTTCAAAGATCTATTGCATCAACACTACTTCAATATTGCATTAATATTGCATGAAGGACACTTTTCGACCCTAGTGCATCAAAATTTGAGCCCAACTTCGAGACTGCAATTTTTTTTCCTCCTACAAATTTAGTTCCTTCGCATGTGTGAGACAAGAGAGAGAGAATTTTGACTTCCTTATTTAGATAAAGACTTCCTTCTCCTTCACTAACCTTTTCTTTATTCTTCCTTGAAATTCACACCCTTTACTACTTCCAGCTACTACAATTCAATCCTTTTTAGTGAGGGTCTCAAAATGAGTTGAGTTTGTCCAATATATAGTGAGTTTGTGAGGTTGAATTCCCTTGTTGAGGGTAACTTGTCCATCCTTGTGACGAACTTGGTGGAGGAGGCCTAGTGGACCTATTTTACAATAACATAAATTTATTTCTTGATGAATAAAGCCCAAGAAGGGTCTTCTACATTATGACATGGACAAGGACACTTGAATTAAACCCTAGAAGCCTTCAATGGAGGCTTTGACCTAAAACGAATTGACCCAAGCATGAAATCCATGCTTTAATAAGTCAATTTCTTTAATAATAAAATTTATTTTTCTTTATTTTGACAAATAGAATACATCGTGACTTAAGGATAACTATGAAGACTGAGAGTAGTTGCATTCTTCAACAGAAATGAAATACAAACGTAAACAAAAACATGAAGCTACAATGAAAACAAAACTTGAATTTGTTAATAAAAAAGTACTTAAAATAGTTACATGCATAATGGAAATAAACTAGTTCACGCGAAGGTAGCTTATCTCTAAAAAGGGATGTGGCAACAACATGCCTTTTGAACTATCCTACAATGAGGCTCGTAGGTGTACTTATTTTTTAGAAACAATGGAAAACCTTAAACATCCAAACACCTACCCCTAGGAGATGAAGCAACAAAAGTCTGTAGGCTCCATTAGGGTAAATTAGTACATCAACTTCCTGGGTCATAAATTTTGCATATGATCTTAGTTTGACACTATCACATCTCCCTTCCATGTATTTCAAAGAATTATTTTCTGCCATGTTCTTGTTAACTACATGGATTCTATAAGTTGTTGATATTACCAATTTATATGTGTATGCACCATCACTAAGGAACATTTGAGCTTTATGAGTAATAGGTTTATGTGAACATTGTATAACTAATATTTAAATTGGGGCTTCACATAACATTATGCCCCTTCTTCTACTTGGACATCAATGTTTACCAAAGTCTACAAAGAGTTATTTTCACAACGTCTTCTTTGTATAACTATGCTTTACCAAAGGTTGAAGCTTTGATTTGTATAGATAATGATATCAAGGGAGGATACTATGCGACCTAGGTGGTGGAGGATGGAACATTAGGGGAATTTTGAGGTCTAAAATGGGCTTCCAAAAGAAATTATAAAATAATAGTGAAATAATCAAATAAGATTAGATTATATTGTCAACTTTTATAGGGAAGAAAGAAAAAACCATTTTTTCAACTCGTATTTTCAACTTATCTCCCATGGGTTTACTCAAATTTCAAGCGGAAACACTTGTTGGATGGAAAATTTGATTCTCCATCCAAGGAGTACCCATGTTTCATACTTTTGATGGACCCTTCTACATGAAAAATGAGAAATATATGAAAAACATGATTGCAATCACGTTTTTTTAATGTATTTCTCATTTTTCATGTAGCAAGGTCCATTGAAAATATGCAACATGGGTACTCTTTGGATGAGGAATTAATTTTGCATCCAAGGAGTACTCCCACTTAAAATTTGAGTAAATCCTTAGTGAGATAAGTTAACAATACAAGTTGGAAAAGTAGTTTTATTATTTTATTATTTTTTAATATTTTGACTTTTTTACTCCAAAAATGGTTAATCATCTCCCATGTTTGACATCACCATCTTGAATCCTATTGGTTCTTATAAAGTTTATTTTGGTTGTACATTTTTCTTAAGAGGCCCATTTTAGACCTCAAAAGTCCCCTAATGACTAGTTAATATTTGTTCCTAAACCCTTAGATTCCATAGTCATAAGGGTTGGGTGAATGTGCATTCCATGTGAACCCTATGACGTTAGCTTCCTATTCTGGCGGTTTCTGTGTGTTGGTAGTCCACAAAAGCTCCTTTACTCTTCCTCGCCATTTCCTATTTTCTTTCCACTTCACTGTGGCAGCGTTGATGGCTTGAGAGCTTTTATGGCCTCAATGGTCTATGCTTGTTGTGTTTATTTATTAATATACAGTACTATTTGTGGGTTTTTCCACACAGTGGTTCATGTAGTCTCATTATATCATATATAATTTTTATTACTCAACTGATTCACTGCGAACTATGTCTAGTGAATTGGAGGACATATAATTTGATTATGGAAGGCCAGTAAGAGGTTTTTAGCATGTCATTCAAGGTCATTGATTTTTTTTTCCTTATATAAAATCCTGTATACTGCAAGCATGCACCAGGGCTACAATGGTTTAATATACAAATATAGAAGCATGAGAATTTATCTGTGAAAATATCATTGTCTTGTTATGATGGTTTTTTTGAATACTTTTATTTCCTTCTGTTGTGTCATCTTTATGTGATATTTGAGTGAAAGTTCTTCACTTCTTGTTACTGGGAAAAAGTAGTATTGTGTTTATATACTACTCTGTCAATTTCTATATGTCGCTACTTGTTTTTTTAACATGTATACCAAAAAAAATTCTTGTTTTTATTCTTTAGATACATATGTGTACCTCTTCACTTCCCAGGTATTCGTTGTGTGTGGGTTCGACCTCATGTTTACTAATAATTATTAGATGCTTATGCTCTCATTTGAGGCCTATAACCGCAAATGTGTAGTGTTAATACTTAAGAGCCCTCATCGAATTCCTAACTGAGGCATTACGAAGCAAGAGGGATGGCCCACTCTTTTCATCAATGTCCCAAACCTGTACGTAGGTCTTCTTTTCATATTATATTTCTAATGGTTTTACACGTATAGACTTTCAAAAATTGATATTCCAGCTGCAGAGTCTACTCCTGTACATAGGTCATTTTTTCTTTGGCATACTTCTTTTCGATTCCTCCTTGAGTAGGGAAATTTTCTTGCATTAGTTCTTTAAAGTTTACATCTATTTGACTTATTAATGCCTTTCCTGATCATATACTTTTATTCATTATCTATATGAAAAAGGACACCATAAGTCTAGTGCTATTCTAAATTTTTTGTTTCTTTGATATTCCTTTCTATTCATAATGTAGTTCTTAAAGTTTAATTTTATTTTATTCCTTTCTACTCATAATGAAGTGCATATACTGCTCATGTTTAACACATAATTTACCTATACAGTTCAATAAAATGCACATTTTTCTCATTATGTAATACACCATTTCTCTACTGTACACACTATAGAAGTTATATCTAATTCATCATTACTATACTTAATGTACTTAGCATAATCTTGACCTTAACACCACACTCTTACAGGATTTACAAAAAATTATTGTACTTTTCTTACGTTTTAAGCATTCACTAGTACAAACAACATTACATTATCTTTAAGCATTAATCTAGGAATAAAGAATCATTCTACAACCAACACCAACCATAATTATCAAAAGTAATATAAATCATAACCTAACCAGAAAATATGTAGTCAGAAAACACTTGCAAATCGAGCATTGTTATCCTACCAACCATAGAAATGCTCTTCTTTAGTTCACCCCCATGCAGAGATTCATTTTTCTGCCAAGAGATCAACAACCTCATTGATCCTTGAAATAAGCATTTTATGCCTTCTTTCCATGTGGGATTTTTCCCTAAATAAGCATCCCGCTTTTTGGGTTTTTTCTTTCCCTTTTAACCAAAAGTTCGTTTTTTCATCTTTAGTGACACTTTATTCTAATTTATAGAATTATTATCATGGAAAGTCATCTTATTCAGAATGTCATCTACAGGTGCTCAACTTGTAAATGTTTCCAATTTCATTTTTTATTTATCAATAACCATTTATATAGATATTATACCAGAAAAATGTAACTTTTAATAGTCAACCAAAAGTAACAATCATAAGTAATAAAAATACTTATTGTTTTTTAAGAGGAGGAGAGGTGTTACATTCTCCATCCCTTTTATTTACACCATCCTATTTGTTTAATTTTCAGTTTCAGTTTGTTGAAATAATGTTGGGTACTTCCTTCGCATTTTTCTTCTAGTTCCCATGTGGCCTCCTCACGAGTATAGTGTCCACACTGCACCTTAACTTGAGCGATAGATTGATTCCAGATCCAAATCTCTTTCTTGTCTAGAATACTTAGCGGTTCCAGCAGGAAATTGCCTTTGAGTTCTACCTATAGCATTTTCCAATCAATAATATGAGTACCATCATGTATATATATTTTTAATAGAGATACATGAAATATATTATGAACTTTAATGCGAATAGGGAAAGCTAATTCATGGGCTACAGGTCCGACTTGATCCAAAATTTCAAATAGTGCACAAAATTGCGAGGAAAGTTTGGAGTAGGTCCTTGTTCGCAAACATATTTTCTAAGGTTTCATCCTTAGATAAAAAGTGTCCCTGACTTTAAACTCTTTATGTGTTAGTTTCTTATCTATGTAACTTTTTTGTCAGTCTTGTGCTGCTTTAACTTTCTGCTGAATTTTTTGTACCATCTGCTCCATTTCCTGTAATAGTTTTGGTCCCAAAATCAACCTGTCCTTTGGTTGGCTCTAATTGAGAGGTGTACGGAATTTCCTACCATACAATGCCTTGAAGGGGCTCATTTTTATAGAGATTTGGTAGCTGTTATTATACGCAGATTCAACTAAATGTAAAAAGTCCTCTCACTAGGTAGGCTTATCCATCACATACATTCTGAGAATATCCTTTATGATCTGACTGACCCTTTTAGTCTGACCACCCGTTTGAGAATGGTAGGTTATGATGAAATTTAACTTAGTTCCCATATTTGCAAAAGAGTGCTCTCCAAAAAAAGAGGTGAATTTGGGATCTCGATCTGATACTATCATCTTAGGAACATCATGCAATCAGAAGATTTCCTTCATAAATAGATTAGCGATTTGGGTAGTGCCATAGGTATATTGTATAGGTATGAAATGGGTGGCCTTACTAAATGTATCCACTACCACCATAATCGATTCATGTTGTATTTTTACTCATGGTAACCTAGGGATGAAATCTAGTGATATTATCTCCCATTTCCATTGAGGAATAGGTAGTGGATTCAGCAACCCAGTAGGGTGTTGATGTTCTACCTTAACCTATTGGTGCTTTATACACTTCGATAAATACTCTTCTACCTCTTTTTTCATTCCTGTCCAAAAGCAACTTTTCCTCAATGACGTGACCATCTTTTGGTATCCCGAATGTCTTGCAAATGGCTTTTTGTGATACTCATCTAGTATCATTTCTTTTAACTCTAGCACGTTGGGTACATAAAATTTCCCTCTGTAAGTTAATAATTTTTCCTCATTTTCTGCATATCCTGGTACATGAACTTGATCCAATTTTTGTTTCATTTCCAGATACTTTTGATCCTTATGCATAGAGTTTTTAATTTTCTCTAAGAAGTGTGTCCTAATACTACTAACAGTTATTGTTGTTAGAGTCTATGCATGTCTGCTCAGAGCATCAACTACCTTATTTTACTTTCTTTTCATATGCTTGATATCAAATTCAAATTCTCTAAGGAATATCATCCGTCGAGCTTATCTTGCATTAAGATCAAGCTGACTGAACAAATACTTTACGCTGAAGTGATTTGTTAACAATGTGAATTTCCTACGCAATGGATAATGCCTCCACATTTTCAAGGCGTGTATAACAACTACCAATTCTGGGTCGTATACAACATGATTTTTTCATGGCCTTTCAAATTCCTTGACTTGTATGCTATTACAAAATTATCTTACAACATAATTCCTCCCAGCCCCACCATACATGCATCTCTACACACTATAAATTTTTTGTTTAAATCCGCCAGTTTCAAGATAGGAGTTGTTCTCAATAAATGCTTTCGTTTATCAAAACCTAATTGGTAGTTGGATGACCATTCAAAATTTACCCCTTTTTTCTATAGAGATGTGATGGGATAGGTTATATTTTAGAAGCATTCACTAAACCTATGGTAATACCTGTTTGAAATACTGAGAGGGGGGCTGAATCGGTATTCCTTATTAATTAGCACTTTTAAATATTTTCATAACATTAGTTAATCTTCAATTATTATTAATGTTTATGCAATAATAAGAGTAAATAAAAGAACATAGTAGGCACAAGAATTTTAGGTGGAAAGCCCCTTTGGGTCAAAAACCACCGAATGCTTTTCTAATAAATTCTTTAATATTTAGCCCCAACTGAAATGAAAGCAACAACTTCCTAGAATTCTAGAAATGCATTCTTCTCCATCTCCCACTGGAAGGATGCCCCAATGCTCTGGTTTCTTCAGTAATCAACTAAATGGATGCCCCAACACTCTAGCGAGCCACAACTCGCCCTAACACCACCATACCACCCTGAACTGCTCATAGGCCCCAACATGTATGTGACTTCATACACCTTCCTAGCACCTCCTTGCCACACTATAATGATTGAAATAAGAGAAGACTGTGGATTCCCAAACAAGGGACAACAATCCATGATACAATAAGATGTACAATGATTTTCATGTACTTGAAAAAATACCCAATCACACTATGACCTACAACACAACCATCACATCATCCCAACAGTGACTCTTATACCTCCCAACACTACCTCTTCAAATCTAGGCAAAATGACTCTTTTACAATCTTTACAATGATGAATGTTTTACAAATGACTCTTTTACAACTTTACAATGATGACTATTTTACAAATGACTCTTTTACAATAATGAATTTGTTATAAATGACTCTTTTACCACTTTACAATGATGAATCTTTGCCTTAACAATACTTCACGATATCTGGATGGATATCATGTTTTCAAGGATGTCCCATTGCAATGCTTCCTTTGATTTTATACTTTTTCTCTTGAATTCTTGCTTGATGTTGTTGAAAATAGCAACAAGAAAGGATAAAAATAGAATCCAATATATTCCAATTTTAATTTGTGCTTGAATTAAAATTGTGAATTAAATTCGAATTTAGTCTCACCAGCTGCTTGAAAAATAATTAATTAATTCATTATGGATTAATTAGTTGGAGAAATTCAAGTTAGAAGTCTTTCTGAAGTCATGCAACAGTTATCCCTTAAATTAAGGAGATTATCCCTTAACTAAGGAGATAAGATTGAGTTATATTTTAGTTATAATTAGTTATCTCAGTTTACTAAGTTAAGTCTAGTTAAATTAGTTCCAAACTATTTGAGGAATTAATTGTGAGTTATTGGTCAGATGATGCATGCATGCACTCAACAAGTGTACTCCAGATAACTGAAGATTCTCTCATCAGAAGCTCATGCATGTCTATTATGAGAAAGACCCAGTTGAGCTAAATGTCAAGGATAGGTTACTATCAGTTGCATGTGTTTTCCTATAAAAGAAACTCATCCATGCAATCAAGGGAATGTTCGTTGAGGATTATGCAATTCTAACAGGGTGTAGGATCAGTGTGGGTGATCAGTCTTCCACTTGGTAGCAGGAGGATCACCCAGAGAAACTGCGCAAGGAAATAGGAGGCTTGGAGGGCAGAGGAGAAGGTTTGTGAGAAACCTTGTTTGCCTATGAGCATCCAGGAGGATTGTACTGAGAGCTAGCTAGCTATGAGAGCTAAGGATTTGTATTATTTTGATATATTTCCACCTTGTATGATAATACAAATAGTGGGGTTTTTAGCAGTGGTTTTCCCCTGAGTATTTTTTTTGTTTCATGTGCATTGATTCTTCTTCTGATTATATTTGTTCAACTCATTCTTACTCAAACATTTAAGTTTCTGCAAAGTGATAGTAGAAGTAGGTTATTGTATTTTGCTTTGGTTATATTGCATTATCGGGTTAACCTGCAACGGATCTATGGATTTAATTTGTAGATAGAATTTCTACATGGTATCAGAGCAAAGATTATTAGAGCTATGAATAGTATACTAAGAAGAGAATTCAACGTTTGAAGTTTGGGGTTGCAGGTCAAATCAAATTCGTCTCATACTTCAGGTTGGTTAATTGTGTTCTGTGGCTTGAGACTCGAGTATGACATGGAAGGTAGCTCGAATTAAATCTCATGGAAAGATAGAATGGAAGCTGTATTAGAAGACAATGGCTTGAAGGATTTCATTGATCAAGAAATCCCAAAGCCAGTTGTAGTTAATGCACAAGAGTTGGCTAAGTGGAAGAAGTGTGTAGCGAAGGTGAGACAGATCATCCTAGAGGGCATTCGAGACCATATTGTCTCAAGTCTCCATGGGAAGGATACTCTATTCTCAATGTGGAAGACATTGAAGTACCTCTACCATAACAGTAGTGGCTAGAGGAAATTGGTGCTCAAGGATAAGCTTCAAAGAAGCAAGATGGACAAGGGTGATACTATTTCCACATATCTAAACAAGCTCACCACTTGCAGAGATGAGCTCGGTAGTGTGGGAATAACTACTGTCGATGATGATATGGTGAGCCTCGCTCTCCTTGGCCTTTCAGTGAGCTGGAATAGTTACCAGGACTCTATGAATGGAAGGGAGAAACTACTGGATTAGGAACCACTTTGGTCAGATATCATGCAAGAGGAGATAAGTAGGAGCACACAAGATGATTCTTTATCCAAGGATGATGATGAAGAAAATCTGGCCTTAGAAAGTAAGGCAAGGAAAGGGAAGGGGAAGGCGTCCCATTTTGAATCAAATTCTTCTCATGGAGGGAATAAGGTTGACAAGTCTAAAATGAGATGCTTTAATTTTCATGAGATGGGTCATTATGTGACTAATTTCCCATCGAAGAAGTCCAAGAAGGGATCCTCAGAAGGATTAAAAGGTGAGGCATTAACCTCTCAGTTCAAAATGGACTTCACCCTCATTGCATGCATGGTGTCATCGATGATGGGTGGTGGTTGGTATCTTGACAGTGGAGTCTCATTCCACATGACCAGCGATAAAAGGTTATTTAGTACCTTAGAGGAGAAAGACCTCAAGATGTGCATAGAGATGGGTGAAGATGAAAGCTTTAGTGTTTCAGGAGTGGGCACGATTGCTTTTCAGAGGGAGCATGGAGCTCCTATCACCTTGATAGATGTGAAGTATGTGCCTGGACTGAAGAAGAACTTGGTATCGGTTGCGATGTTGGAGGACAAACGCTACGATGTTGTCTTCAGTAAGGCAAAGGTTTTCCTTAGACACATCACCATGACACAGGTGAAGCATATCAGTTCACGAGTCAAGAACTCGTATGCTCTTGAGGTTCAAAATGCATGTAAAGCCTTGAGGAGCAAGGCAAATGTTACAGAATTGGTGGTTGAGAGGGAAAGTAAATTACCTCTCAACATCTAGTCCAAGAAGAAGTCTCAGACAATTGTGGAGGAGCCATAATTGGAGGAGTCAACAAAGGGATCACATGCAGGCATACCTCCAAGTGTGAGGTGGGGCGATGTGAAGTGATAGTCCTAAGAAGGCTGAAATTGGGTAGGGTCCATTGAGGGGTTTTATATCATGGATTGTACCTTGCTAGAGAGTGCAAAGTACATAGTAGTGGGAGGAATCAGTGGGATTGATCAGTTAGAGATCAAAGTGATAGAGGCTACTACAGTCAAATACTGAAGAGTGTAGAAAAGGATTGACAACTATGAAGAAAGGCTGAGTCAACAGAAGTGCAAAGTATTTTAGTTGACATAGGCAATAGCAGTCAGAGACTTTCATGATAGATGCATCATACTGATTTAGGTTGGATGTATTTTTTGGTTTCTAAAGTTGTTGGAGCAACAACACTAGAGAGAAGTGTTGCATGCAAAACATTCCAAATGTTCAGGATTGGGATCGAGTTGAATTCCTTTCTTGTTGAGAGGGAGTGTTGAAAATAGAAACAAGAAATGATAAAAATAAAATCCAGTATATTCCAATTTTAATGTGTTCTTGAATTAAAATTTTGAATTAAATTCGAATTTAGTCTCACCAGTTGCTTTAAAAATAATTAAATGATTCATTACAGATTAATTAGTTAGAGAAATTCAAGTTAGAATTCTTTCTGAAGTCATGCAACAGTTATCCCTTAAATTAAGTAGATTATCCCTTAATTAAGGAGATAAGATTGAGTTATATTTGAGTTGTAATTAGTTAGCTCAGTTTACTGAGTTAAGTGTAGTTAAATTAGTTCCAAACTATTTAAGGAACTAATTATGAGTTATCAGTCAATTGATGAATGCATGCACTCAACAAGTGTACTCCAAATAACTGAAGATTCTCTCATCAGAAACTCATGCATGTCTATTATGAGAAAGACCCAGTTGAGCTAAATGTCAAGGACATGTTACTATCAGTTGCATGTGTTTTCCTATAAAGCAAACTCATTGATGCAATCAAGGGAAGGTTCCTTGAGGATTGCGTAGTTCTGATAGGGTGTAGGATCAGTGTGAGTGATCAGTCTTCCACTTGGTAACAAGAGGATCACCCAGAGAAACTGCACAAGGAAATAGGAGGCTTGGATGGTAGAGGAGAAGGCTTGTGAAAAGCCTTGTTTTCCTGTGAGCATCCAGGAGGATTGTACTAAGAGTTGGCTAGCTATGAGAGCTAAGGCTTTGTATTATTCTGATATATTTCCACCTTGTATGATAATACAGATAGTGGGGTTTTTAGCTGCGGCTTTCCCCTGAGTATTTTTTGTGTTTCATGTGCATTATTCTTCTTCTGATTATATGTGTTCAGCTCGTTCTTGCTCAAACATTTAAGCTTCTGCAAGTTGATATTGAAATAGGTTATTATATTTTGCTTTGGTTATATTTCATTATCAGGTTAACTTGTAGTAGATCTATGTATTGAATTTGTATATAGAATTTCTACAGATGTTGTACTTGAATCTTATTCTACCTATATGCCAAATTTTCCCAGAAAAACGAATCCCAAAACACATGTAAGTGCATAATAATGAATATATTAAAATTAAAATTACAATGCGTACTTGAAGTGTGCTTGTCACTTTTGTTGTTGACTTGTTGCAGCAGTAGAAAAAGACTCCCACTCTTGATATAGGCCTGGACTCTATGCAACACTATATCCAAAACTAACCTAAAGATATATACAATAAAGATTGATGACAAACCCTAGACTTCTGATGGACCAAGTTCTAAGTACAACAATAGAGACCATTCTATCACTTATGACAATACAAGTAACATGAACTCAAAACATCATATAGATTTAACATAATTGGTCTACCATCAAGAATATGTAGCATTAAATGTGTAGTATCAAGAATAGGACATCCAAAATGTGGTATCAAAACTAACTCTGACATATAGAGACATAGAGATATAACTAAGACCCTATATATACTTATGTTTTCCTACAAAAACATATGTCAAAGATGATATTAAAAATTCAAATGTAAACATTAATCATAAATAACTTGATGTAGAATACTTACCCTTGATTGTTGATGTGTGGTCCTTACTGCAATGATCCTTGAATGCATGTTTTTTCTTGCCTTCTAGGATCTCGATATTGAATCTGTTTTATCTATCTAATTTCCAATCTTCATGGTTTGAAATTCCGTCCTGTGGTAGCCCTCTAAGTCCTGTTTCGAACCCCATAAGCCTAATCAAGATTGGATTCTTCAAGAAAACATTATGCCCAATCGCCCACAATGATGTAATTATAGACGGGTTTAGTAGAGTGAACTTGTACGAAGTGCCAAGTGTCACTTTTGTGATCGTCGGCCCTAAAAACCATACCTAACAAACTATAGTCTGTCCTATTTCTTTCACTAGTTACTAAATTTGAATCCAACGCTCACAGAGAAATTTATGATGATTTTCCCAACATCACCTTTTTGACATGGAATTCAGGAGCCTCCAAAAACCTTAACTTCCTTAGATCATATCGCCAAAAATATAGCGAACCATGATCTGAAATTTTGTCACAAGGGTCATCAAGATTGCATATCAAATGGGTTTTCATTTACACTTTTGAAGCTTCACAAAAGAAATTTTATAGCAAAAATTCCACGACGGCCTCTTTGAAACCACAAAATAACTACTAGAGGAGGATATGAGGGTCACTATTTATATGAATGTCTTGAGTTGAGAGGGTCCTCAACAAGTGAACATTGGAGGTATTTTAGGAGAAGAAAAAAACATTATTAATTATTGACTATTCAATGACCACAATCAATTATAAGTGCCATGCCACAACCCCATATGGTTTTAGCCCACTAATTGGCACTAGTAGAAAATGATGAAGTTAGTGACTAGGTGATTGAAAAAGTTAGTCACCATAACTTTTCCAAGTGAAATACTACCAAAAATGAGAATTCTTAAGTGATTAACTAAAAATGACTAGCATAAACGACTATTTTAGTTTAGGAACATAAATATGGCTACTTAACAAGTGATACAATAGTACAAATTATTCGTTTATGTTAGTCATTTTAATTATGTCACTTCAACAATCTAAGATTACAAGTGATAGGGGATTCAAAAGTTTTTATAGTTTCGTTGAAATGTTATATTTCCTTAAACATTTCCTTACTGCATCAATGCACTATTAGAGTTATGGAGCTGATTAGAACCTTCAGGGTTATACCCTTTGATCACAATCATGGGAAGTTACATTAAAATATTGATAGATTATACAAAATAGCAGTGGGCTTATAGCTAGGTCAAATACATTATGAAGAATACCTACAAGGAGAAGTGTTGTGTAATTAGTAGAGAACACATTTCCTTTAGTTGAAGACTTAAATTTTCATGCATATCTACATTTTTTATTATCAGGGTCATATCCATTGAAATTAGGATACTAGTTTTTAACTTGGATACCATGTTGTTTATGTGGTTTTAACATACATTATGAACATAGCAGTACTAGAATCCTATGAAATTTTTTTGAACCCTGTGGGGATTTTAATATTTCCTTAACATTATATGTTGAACATATTACAATATCATGTCATTCAGGTAAGGAAAATTTAGTATATGTTAGATGATGTAAATTATATCTTTGCATTAATATTAATACAAAAATGATTTATTTTTCTTATTGGAAAAAAAAATTATGCCATTTCCCACCGCCTAAGTTACTAGACATAATTTATGTAGGAATACATGCGACTACAAGAATCTTTTGTTTAGTTCCTAATGATGGTTTGATTTCATAACAATGATGATCATTATTTGTCTTGTTGGTACTATATGTCAATGTTGGGCTTCCATGATGGCTATGTGATGGTTGGGATTCCTCATAATAGGCACATAAACCTCTAAGTGTGCACAAAACTTGTTGAATGTGAATATGGGGTTTGAAACATGGAAGACACAATGTTGTGTGTGTTGTATGAAAGGTTATTGAGGTTTCAACACATTACCTTGAATCTTATAAGAACATTGTGCCACCCCTTAAACCCTATGTTAAACACTCCATGCTTTGGTAATGATGTGCAAAAATCAATTTCATGAAAAATATATATTTATAATTTATACAAAACCATACATCAAATACATGTAATTATGCTAAAATTATACAAAATATCCAAGTATCAATTTCCTCATAAAAACATCAAATACATATAACTAGCCTAGATCCATCTTAACCTTAGATTTATCAAGTGCTGAGAGGGATCCAATCTCTTGAGGTGAAAGCCTCTATTTTTAGTGCAAAACTTGAGGAAAGGTGTGCACCTTGAGACATTTTATCCCTCTAAGCACTTGATAGTTCCTGGGTTAAGATGAATCTAGGCTAGTTATATAATACTATATAACATCTATTTTTGTATTTATGTGTCTCTTTCTTATTCACTCTCTCTATTTCACCCCCAAAAGTGCACACACTCTCTCCATATCTATCTCTCTCTCTCCATCCCTCTTCCTCTTTGCCTCTCTCTCTCTCCCCCCCTCTCTCTTCCCTCCCACTCTCCTCTCTCTCTCCACCTTTCTCCCCTTATGTATTTTTTTGCTTCCTCCCCTCTCTCTCTTTCCCCCTCCAACTCCATCTCTCTCTCCTTCTCTCTCTTGATTACTCTCTCCACATTTCTCTTGCACCTCCCCCTTTCTCCCCTCCATCTCCCTCTCTCTCTCTCTTCCTTCAAAATCTCTCTCTCTCTCTCTCTCTCTCTCTCTCTCTCTCTCTCACTATCTCACTTTCTCTTCCCTTCTCTCTCTCCCCTCCATCTATGTGTCTCCCTCTTTCTCTCTTCCCCTTCTCTCCCTATATCTCTCTTACCTCCTCTCCTCTCTCCCTTGACCTCTCTCCATCTCCCCCTTCTCTCTCCCTCTCTGCCCTACATATTTGTCACTATCTCCTCTCCTCACACCCCACCCCACCCCCCTCTCCCCTTCACTTTCGTTTTTTCATCCTGTATTATTAGTAAGAATGGATCTATCTGGTGCTGTACTAACACTATTTATATAATAGAGATTAACATATTAAATATAAAATATTCTCATTTTTTTTTAAAAACTTAAGTAATCTATGGAATATTTTAGAGTGTGAGATAAAGAGTTGGATATACCCAAAATAATTATAACTTTTCCTTTTAGCTTCAATTAAAGAAAATTTTATAAAATAAAATTAAAATAAATTATTTTTATTGTGAAATATGTTATGGTTTTTGGGCATGTGGTATTAATAAGTCATGGTATTTTCCCACAGTATTGTAACAAAGGATATTCACAAGTTGATAATATCCATGGTAAAGTGGGGGTGAATATCCATGGTTAAGAACGTTGTCATATTGTTAAAATATATTTTGATTGTGAAATAAGTTATGGTTTTTTTTTGTATGCAGTATTGATAAACCATGGTATTGGCCCATAGTATTTAAATGGAGCCTAGTTTTTACAGGTTAATGATATCCATGGTAATGTTGGGGTGAATATCCATGCTTAATAATCTTCTGATATTATTATAAAATATTTTGGTTGTGAAATAAGTTATGGTTTTTGGGCATGTGGTATTGAAAAGTCATGGTATTTACCCATGGTATTGTAACAAAGCCTATTCACAAGTTAATAACAAAATAAAAATATAACAAATTGATTTTTATTATTCTTATTATTAATTAACCCAACATTTAAATGTTTATAGTCATCAACGATATCACTTTTATTTCTTTTCTATTTTTTTATTAAGTTGATATTTAAAACTATTTACATACCATCAAATTTAATCTCTATCTTCTCTAGTAATTACTCTCATATTTCTAATGGGAGCTTCGTAGACAAGTCCAAATTATGTAATGGAACCACAAATTAATATCAAAATAAAAATATAACAAATTGATTTTTATTGTTAATTAACACAACATTTAAATGTTTATAGTCATCCCCAATATCTATTTTAACTTTTTTTTTCTATTTTTTTATTAAGTTGATATTTAAAATTACTTACATACTTACATTACAACTTACTGGGCATTTCCATTATTAAAAAAATAGTACAATAAACAATTACCATCAAATTTAATCTCTAACTGAGTTAGTAATTAGTCTCATCTTTCTAATGGGAGCTTCATATGGGGGAATTGACTATCCAACCATAACCATCAAATTTGAATATAAACCACATAACAGTATCACGCAGGGGAATTGACTATCCAGCCATAGCCATCAAATTTGAATATAAACCTTATAACAATTTAGATTAGTTTGCCAAAACTTGCAGGG
This sequence comes from Pinus taeda, assembly GCA_000404065.3. NCBI lineage: Eukaryota > Viridiplantae > Streptophyta > Pinopsida > Pinales > Pinaceae > Pinus > Pinus taeda. Next base: position 285,096 of record APFE031653054.1, read on the forward strand.
ATGGCCCAAAAGTGGTCTCGATCTTGGAAAAAAATATTCCCAAGAAAGTCGTTTGAATTATATTCTTAGTGGGTAAATTCTAAAACCTTATGTTACCTAAATCCTTGAAAATCCCAAAATTGGCCTTGATCTTGCAATTTCTTTTTTCCTAGTAAAATTGTTTGAATTATATTTTTATGGGGGAAATTCTAAAACCCTATGTTACCTAAATTCTTGAAAATCCATAACTATAACTTGGATTTACAAAGTATTCTGCAAGAACCATAGGAAGGGTATATTATTCATAAATTTATACATACAATTGTGAATATTTTGAAAAACCACTTTACATTTTCAGCTATGAAAAATATACAAATCATTACAGAAGAGTCGAGAAATACTTCACGAGGGCTCCCATGAAGAAGGCATTTCTCTGCTCAAAGACATAGTACTCCAATATTTGCGCTTTAAGCACACTCGAAATTGCTTTATCATTACCTTCATCATTCACCAATGGCTACCAAGGGTTTTATGGACAAGAATGTTGTATTCAGAAAGCTCTAGGTCAAACCCAAAACAAGGTTTTATTCATATTTCCTTATGCTTTTTCTCTTCAAATTCTTTATGGCTAATTTATTTCTTTAGTGGGAAAAAAATATTTTTGCCAGAGAAAAAAAAGATTTCCTTGTGGGTGCATTATTTTTTATTGTTCACAACAAAATTTAATGTGATTTGGGTAATTTGAGATCAGATCTATCTATATAGGTATTTATGATTTCCTGTAGATATCATCTGATATGATGTGTTTTTTATTCATGACATATGCTTTTTTACTATAATACAAGGAATCCCACATGGGAATTGGTCAGTTATGGGATTTTCATTTGCTTTTATTGTTCTGTATCACATCATAGTCTTGGTGTTCACATTAGCTTTGTGAGGTATGTATATGAATATTTACTACTCAAATTGCAATGTGTATTTATTTGTTTAGGCACTAAAATTGCTCATGGGTGCTTCTCCACTTCATGGTTCCTTCTTGTATTTGTGATGTCTGTAAGAAAATTAATTAAAAGTAAAGTAGGATATTCCATTTTGAGGGTTTTTTTGACTTTGCGATGTCTTTGTCACAACAAGTTTTTTAAATTAAAATTAATATGCCATGTCCCTTTTTGAGGATTTTGTTTAGCATGAGTGCCACTATCTTCTTGTAATTCATATTGAATGATACATTGCAAATTTCTTTGTTAAAAATACACATTACTTAAGATGGTGTTCTGATATTTAGCGTAGCATAATAGTAATTAGCATAGGAGGACCTTCATGACATATCTGCCCATATAATCAACTACATGAGAGATATGCCTTGGTCTTCTCATCAGCTTATGGCATAGCTTGTAATTTTTTCTATAATTATAACATAGTATCCCTCATTTAGGCACTAACATTGCTTAGAGGTATTGTGTGTTTTGTGTTTCCCTATTGTCTTTGTGATATCATTTTAATTGCACGCTAACTTAAAATAAAAATTTAAGTGACATATATTTCCATGAGGATTTTGATATGTATGACATTATATCCTTGCAATTTATATTGGATTATACATAGTAAACTTCTCTGTTGAAGTGCATATTAGTGAAGGTTGCATTATGATATTTAGCTTAACATAATAGTGATCAACATTGTACATTCATGACAAATATGTTGATACCATTAATATCATTTAATAAACACAACACTGCATCATTTAATAGGGTATACGTTGGGATAATACAATTGGATTTGTTGGTTTTGAACATCTCATGGTGTATATCCCTTCATGTACGCTCATCAAATGCTACATTGATAGGTGAATATTCGTTATCTATAATCAAATAGGTGAGTGCCCTATTTCATGTCAAAGTTTGTATATGGTAGGAGATATGTCACATTTGAATTATGATGTTTATGTGTTGTAACTGGTTGTTGCATTTTCTACTTGGAAACAAAACAATATTGTCTACCACTAATCAACATGGAAAAATACCCCCTAAGATTGAATTTTGCTACCAGTGATGTATTGTTTTACAAAAAATGATTGAATTTCACTAGATCGATGGGGGAACCATGAGAAGCTATTTTTGCTGATTCTATGAAGAGCTTGCATCTAGGACTTTTATCAAGTGTCATCCCTTTCAAATTTGTGCCATTTGAGTGGGACAAAGCACATTAAAAATGGAATCCTAGTGCACAAATCAATTGCCTTTTGACATGAATAGTGAACTAATACTTCATTGCCACACATGGATGGTTTATGAATGACCCTATCAGAGAAATTTGGTGCATTTAGTGGTAGGAAAGACATTGTAGACTAGAGGTGTGAAGTTGCCTACTCAAATGCATGAATGTTTTTGGTAATGTGAATTCATGGATGGGATATTACATTGGTTATAGTCTATGAAGAACATGGGATACACATGTGATTGGATGATTAAGTCCACTTTATATTCTTTTTGTTGTGTTTCGACATAAATTTAACTCTTTTTCTTGCTCACCTTTATTTTTCTTGAATCTTTCCTAAACTATTTTAGGACTATTGTCTCTAAAATCCTTTTGAGTCACTTGTTTGTCTTATGGTTGGGCTAGAGCGAACATGGCTTAGGATATCAGCAACGTCTCCTACTAAAAACTTTCTTAATTGATTTGTAAGTCTTAAGTTTCTTTTATGCTCTTTATTTCTCCAGTTTCTATGATATTAGCCTTGTAGTGAAACCCTTAGAGAATATACTCTCTTTGTAGTTTTTCAACTAAATATATTGACATTTCACATTGCATCGAGAGGTGAATTCTATAATCTACATCTCTAGTATGCCAAAAACCATAAATATTTAAAGTTTATGTATTATCAATCAAATATAAGCCAATATAGATTCGTATTAACTGTGTATCTATCATGTGTCGAAATTCAAGGTGTAAACATTTTTTAGAGTGCAAAAACTTAAGGAAAGGTTCACACTTCAAACGATTTAGTCTATCTTGGTGCTTCACAGATCTAGGGTTAAGATAGATCTATGCAGGGTGATTTGAATTATTATACAAATAAATATCACTTATTGATATATTCATCTCTATCTCTCTCAACTGTGTTTGACATTTTTCTTATTTCCTAGTTTGGTTGGCTTGCTAGATTATGACCAAATTTATGATTGTTTATTGCAATATATTGTTCATATTTATTGCAAATAATATCATATTAATCACCTTGGGCCTACATCATATGAATTTACAGGAGAATGAATTCATGGAAATCTTTTAGTTATGTATTATAACTGTGTAGTGGAGCATACACAATGGAATAAAAGAAGAAAAATGGAAATATTATGAATAGAGGGAATGTGTTGAATGTTGGACAATATCACTAGTAAGTATCTCCATGAAGGAGCATTACTAATCCAAATTCACACCTTGTAACATAATAAAAATAAGGGTTAAGAACATCCGTCATGGCAACTTGTAAAGAAAAAAATTAAATTAGTGCATCCAACTTTGGACCATTGACCAGTCCTAGCTTCATTCTCTGAGGGCCTTCCCAAAGATCTCTAGGAAACAATCAACTGATCCTATAAGCTATAACATTGATCCATATAAATCCATAATCATTAATTCCCTTCAGATTATTGGGTATGTGTTATATTCTTTGTACCAGTAACCTCATGTGTAGGTCATATATGTTAGGGGTAATGAGATGATACACAATTGAGATGCAACCTAAAATATTATTTTTCAAGAGGCTAAAAAATTAGTTGGAAACAATAAAATTTGATGGTAAGCATATGTCATCACTCTCAGAAAAGTTAATAGCTCTTGCCACACATAAAGAGAAATCTATCCACACAAAGAAACAAGTTCATATAGCAGAATTTCAAATGTCCACCTGTTGGTTGTGGATAACTTTAATGATGTCAGTTGAATGTAGTTGATTGGTTTTCTTCCAACGATAAGGAAATATGGGTTGTCTTCATATAATTAGTAACTTTTTTTCATGATGAATTTTTTATTTTCAGACCTATTGTTTTCTTATCTAAAACTCCACTAAGGAAAACTCAAATAATGCACATGCAGGAAAACATAAATTGAGAAAACGAAAGTTGAAAACTCAACTGATGTAGCAACTAATTCCTCCAATACCTGCTGTGAATGTTCATTCAAAATAAAGTGTTAAATATGAAAATGCAACATATACTCTTGCTAAAACAACATTTCAAGATGCATGCAAGTTAGCTTCCACGTCCAATAAAGATATGGAAAGAAAACTGAAAATGAAAACTTGTATGTATCTAGTTGGCTTCACTTAGAATAATCGATCAATTGTATTACAATTAGCATTTTGTTACTTATACCTACAGTTTTATATCCACTCTATTGTTTTGTAACATTGACTATCTCTATTAAGTTTCTTTTTCTATTTGAAATATGAAAGTTTTCCTATTAACATGAAGTCTTCTAAGAAATATTGTAGACACTTTTTTACTTGCTTAAATTATCTACCACATGATCAAACTATATTTTTTCAATACAAGAAGAATTTTATGAAAATCATTGAAATTCACAACGTCATTTTCCAAGGCCTTTGGGAAGCTTCAGAAACCTAAAATATTGAATAAAAATTTTGTTTTGAGGATAGCAGAAATATTCATGGATAAAGTAGAGAATTCGAAAGACAAGTTCTCCAGGTAGTATTTCTCTTTGAATAATACCACTAGTTGCAGTGGATTGTCAATATAATTTATAGTTGTTTATCAAGCTTCAACAAAAATCTTATCATTTTTTGATTGATTATTAATTGATGGATTTGTTATTTCTGCTTGTTGCTCTTGAATTTTTTGTGCTAACTAGTTTAAACTAACTGAGGATCAAACATTGGTGGTGTTGTTTTAATATGTTAAATTCTTGTTTGTATTGAATCAAGTATTTTCTTTAAAAGATTAATTGATGTGTTATATCTTGCAAATTACAAGTATGGTAAATATGGGAAAACTATTGGTGTTTTGCATGTAAATCTACAAAACAGATCAAAACTACTCTTATTTTATCTTTTCATTATAATGATCACTGATGTTTTGACTTTGAGTGATTGAGGATGGCCACAGGTGTTCCCTGCAATTGGAAGTTTGATGTTGGAATTTAGTTCGCTATTCCATTCAAGAATCATATAGCAATTGGAACCTGAAAGTTACATTCCAAAATAATCCTATTTGGGGGATTACTAATGGTGATTGCTACATATTTTCAATGTTGGAAATTTCCTCCCAATCACAGCTAATATATTGTACCACGGGCCATGAACAAAATGGGAAGGGAACTGGCTTTGAAATTTATCCACTTATATTCTAGTGATCCATAAATATAAGTAAAGCATTAATAATTTGATATAGACTAGTTGGTTTATTCATATGTGATAATGGACCCAAATAGTAGTTCCTATCTGAAGAAATTCTTATTAGACTTGGGCATTCTTGACGTCATCGACCCCTAGCCTTGGACGTATTCACTTAGCCTTCTACATTATCCATTTATATACATGTCTACAAGGCTATCCTATTATTGTATCCTTTTTACTTCATTTCATTTTATCCTAGACTTAACTTTGGATTTTTCTATGAGTTTTGTTTGCACTCCCACACTGTATAAGTAATCTACAACTTGAGCTTTTTAGCATGTAACTTAGTTGGCATGATTATGCCTCGCATTCCTTGAAGGTTGAATACTAAGTTTACTAAGGTGTTGTTTTCTATGGTGATGTTTTATTTTCTTTGTTTATACAGGTTATCAGGCCACATAATGGCAACTATTACCCAACTGAAGAAAACTTATTCGTGTTTCTTTCTTTAATGGGTAAAAATGGCATTGACAATATTGTTGATGTTAGGGTATATATCATATAAATCATTTATAGTCTGCATTATTTTATATTCCAATCTTCATTGTCTTTCATGTCTTATTATCTGCATTGTATCTTCTTTATTTTTCAGAAAAAGAACTCAATATTGATAGTAAGAAGAAGAAATTGAAGAAAGATGATAAGAATAACACTAAGGCGACAAAATGAAAATTAAAGAGAGAGAGAAGAGAAATGGTCTAGTGGTAATTGTAGAGCTAATATACTACATAAGACACACATAGAGATTGATGGCCATGTCTTCATAGTTGGTGAATTCACCTGCAATGCCTTGACAACACAATGATAATGTTCTGAAGTGATGAACCAATATTTCATGTGTAAATTTTATTCCAACCAATATTAAGTTGGAAACTCATATTGTCATACTTGAAATTTTATGTAACATAATTTTCGTGGTTGAAATTATTTATAGTTTCACTTGATATTATTTAGTATTATAATTAACATGTCTAAGTTTCTGTTTTCATATTAGATGAACATGTACATTGTATCACATTTATTTTTTATTTTTATTTAGTTACAGAGGCATACTAATTAATTTATGTTGATTAATAATGAACACATAAAATCAATCTAAAAATACTAAATTAGTAGTTTATTTGATTAATGATGATCACAAATAAAATGAATATACGACTACAATAGTTGTTTGTAATGGTTGTTAATGAAAATAAATTAAACAACTATAAGCTACTAAAGTAGATATTTACATAATGAATATTAAACTACCAAAAAAAGATAAATGACTACTGCAAATGATAAATTTGTGACTACAAATGGCGACTAAATTTTGCATATATACGACTATTGGTAGTTAATTTACAGTATCTTATAACACAACCAAAATTTAGCCATATTTCTTTTGCTATTAATTGGTAACAATGTAAACTTTGAAACGGGAACTATAAACTCAAAATTGGAGTTTTGGCCCAAAAGCCCTGAAAAAATATGAAAAACAGTGCTAAAAACGAAAAGTGTGTATACTAGAACAATGATTTTTTCTTTTAGGGTCAATTTTGAATATGTTTTAAAAATGGCAGTGAAAATGATTTTTTTTTTGGAAAAATTGTGCAAAAAACACCTTGAAAATGAAAAGCATTCATAGTGGAATGATGGATTTTTTTTTAGTGTCAATTTTCAACATTTTTAAAAAA
>APFE031653054.1:292206-343721 GCA_000404065.3 Pinus taeda
TATTTTTTAACTTAATAAATAAGTATTAATAAATAAAGTTTGATGTTTTATGGTTGAAAATCATAATGGGTGACACTAGAATAAATGATACTTTGTCGGAATTTAGAGGAATTAGATTCAAATTAAAATTTCTAAATTTAAAATATATTGGTAGCCAGGCGATTTCAAGAATCGCCCAACTTAAATGAGAAAAGCTTTGATCTTGTTATGTTGCAATTATTATAACTGTAACCACACCAAAATGATGCATGTAGATTTATTTGATTCCCTATTAATGTTTAAAAAGTATCATGTTATTTGATTCCCTGTTAATGTTACTAAAGTTACTATTTTATCATTTTAATTCTTGCATTTTTAAAGGAGGAATTAGTAAAGTGGATTAACAACTATGGTATCACTTAAAATATAATGATAATAGTTTGGACATTAAGGGTTTTGATTTAACAATTGAGATTAGTTAATTCTAGTTTGAATATTTTTTAACTTAATAAATAAGTATTAATAAATAAAGTTTGATGTTTTATGGTTGAAAATCATAATGGGTGACACTAGAATAAATGATACTTTGTCGGAATTTAGAGGAATTAGATTCAAATTAAAATTTCTAAATTTAAAATATATTGGTAGCCAGGCGATTTCAAGAATCGCCCAACTTAAATGAGAAAAGCTTTGATCTTGTTATGTTGCAATTATTATAACTGTAACCACACCAAAATGATGCATGTAGATTTATTTGATTCCCTATTAATGTTTAAAAAGTATCATGTTATTTGATTCCCTGTTAATGTTACTAAAGTTACTATTTTATCATTTTAATTCTTGCATTTTTAAAGGAGGAATTAGTAAAGTGGATTAACAACTATGGTATCACTTAAAATATAATGATAATAGTTTGGACATTAAGGGTTTTGATTTAACAATTGAGATTAGTTAATTCTAGTTTGAAAATAATATTTTTCTGAATTAATAAATAAGTATTAATAAATAAAGTTTATTGTTCTATGGTTGAAAATCATAATGGGTGACACTAGAATAAATGATACTTTGTCGGAATTTAGAGGAATTAGATTCAAATTAAAATTTCTAAATTTAAAATATATTGGCAGCCAGCCGATTCCGAGAATCACCCAACGTAAATGAGAAAAGATTTGATCTTGTTATGTTGCAATTATTATAACTGTAACCACTCCAAAATGATGCATGTAGATTTGCTTGATTCCCTATTAATGTTAAAAAAGTATCATGTTATTTGATTCCTGTTATGTTACTGAAGTTACTATTTTATCATTTTAATTCTTGCATTTTTAAATGAGGAAATGGTAAAGTGGATTAACAACTATGGTATCACTTAAAATATAATGATAATAGTTTGGACATTAAGGGTTTTGATTTAACTTAAAACATTAGGGATTGATATTAGTTGATTTTGGTTGGAAAATAATATTTTTTTGAATTAATAAATGAATTTTGTTGTTCTATGGTTGAAAATCATAATGGGTGACACTAGAATAAATGATACTTTGCCTGAATTTAGAGGAATTAGATTCAAATTAAAATTCCTAAATTTAAAATATATTGGTAGGCGGGGGATTCCGGGAATCACCCAATGTAGACAAGAAAAGCTTTGATCTTCTTATGTTGCAATCATTATAACTGTAATCAGTCCAAAATGATGCATGTAGATTTATTTGATTCCCTATTAATGTTAAAAAAGTATCATGTTATTTGATTCTGTGTTAATGTTACTGAAGTTACTATTTTATCCTCTTAACTCTTGGATTTTTAAATGAGGAATTAATAAAGTGGATTAACAACTTTGGTATCATTTAAAATATAATGATAATAGTTTGGACATTAAGGGTTCTGATTTAACCTAAAACATTAGGGATTGAGATTAGTTGGCGCTCGTTGGAAAATAATATTTTTTTGAACTAATAAATAAGTATTAATAAATAAAGTTTGTTGTTTTATGGTTGAAAATCATAATGGGTGACACTAGAATAAATGATGCTTTGCCAGAATTTAGAGGAATTAGATTCAAATTAAAATTCATATATTTAAAATATATTGGCAGTTGGGCGATTCTCGGAATCGCCCAATGTAAACGCGAAAAGCTTTGATCTTGTTATGTTGTAATTATTATAACTGTAACCACTCCAAAAGGATGCATGTATATTTATTTGATTCCCTATTAATGTTAAAAAAGTGTCATGTTATTTGATTCCTGTTAATGTTACTGAAGTTACTCTTTTATTATTTTAACTGTTGGATTTTTAAATGAGGAATTAATTAAGTGGATTAACAACTTTTGTATCACTTTAAATATAATGATAATAGTTTGGACATTAAGGGTTTTGATTTAACCTAAAACATTAGGGATTGAGATTAGTTGATTTTGGTTGGAGAATAATAATTTTTTGAATTAGTAAATAGGTATTAATAAATAAAGTTTGTTGTTCTATGGTTGAAAATCATAATGGGTGACACTAGAATAAATTATTCTTTGCTAATTTAGAGGAATTAGTTTCAAATTAAAATTCCTAAATTTAAAATATATTGGCAACCGGGCGATTCTGGGAACTGCCCAATGTAAACAAGAAATATTTGATCTTGTTATGTTGCAATTATTATAACTGTAACCACTCCAAAATGATGCATGTAGATTTATTTAATTCCCTATTGATGTTAAAAAAGTATCATGTTATTTGATTCCTTGTTAATGTTACTGAAGTTACTATTTTATCATTTTAACTCTTGGATTTTTAAATGAGGAATTAATAAAGTGGATTAACTTTGGTATCACTTAAAATATAATGATAATAGTTTGGACATTAAGGGTTTTGATTTAACCTAAAACATTAGGGATTGAGATTATTAGTTGATTTTGGCTGGAAAATAATATTTTTTTTCAATTAATAAATAAAGTTTGTTGTTCTATGCTTGAAAATCATAATGGGTGGCACTAGAATAAATGATACTTTGCCGAAATTTAGAGGAATTATATTCAAATTAAAATTCCTAAGTTTAAAATATATTGGTAGCCAGGTGATTCCGAGAATCACCCAACATAAACGAGAAAAGCTTTGATTTTGTTATGTTGGAATTATTATAATTGTAGCCACTCCAAAATTATGCATGTAGAGTTATTTGATTCCCTATTAATGTTAAAAAGGTATGATGTTATTTGATTCTCTGTTAATGTTACCGAAGTTACTATTTTATCATTTTAACTCCTAGATTTTTAAATGAGGAATTAATAAAGTGGATTAACAACTTTGGTATTACTCAAAATATAATGATAGTAGTTTGGACATTAAGGGTTTTGATTTAACCTAAAACATTAGGGATTGAGATTAGTTGACTCTCGTTGGAAAATAATATTTTTTGAATTAATAAATAAGTATTAATAAATAAAATTTGTTATTCTATGGTTGAAAATCATAATGGATAACACTAGAAAATATGATACTTTGTCGGAATTTAGAGGGATTAGATTCAAATTAAAATTCCTAAATTTAAAATATATTAGTAGTCGGGCGATTCCAGGAATCACCCAATGTAAATGAGAAAATCTTTGATCTTGTTATGTTGTAATTATTATAATTATAACCACTCCAAAATGATGCAGGTAGATTTATTTGATTTCCTATCAATGTTAAAAAAGTATCATGTTATTTGATTCCCTGTTAATGTTTTTTTTTTTCTATGTTAAGACTAACCTAAGTACCCACGGGGGATTTGAACTGGTGACCTATCGCAAGGAGTGCCTTAAAAGCGCACCCATTCACCGTCAATTCAAAGCCCCGTGGGCCATTCCCTGTTAATGTTACCGAAGTTACTATTTTATCATTTTAACTCTTGAATTTTTAAATGAGGAATTAATAAAGTGGATTAACAACTTTGGTATCACTTAAAATATAATGATAATAGTTTGGAAATTAAGGGTTTTGATTTAACCTAAAACATTAGGGATTGAGATTAGTTGATTCTGTTTGGAAAATAATATTTTTTTGATTTAATAAATAAGTATTAATAAATAAAGTTTGTTGTTCTATAGCTGAAAATCATAATGGGTGACACTAGAATAAATGATACTTTGCCAGAATTTAGAGGAATTAGATTCAAATTAAAATACCTATATTTAAAATATATTGGCAGCTGGGCGATTCCAAGAATTGCCCAACGTAAACGAGAAAAGCTTTGATATTGTTATGTTGCAACTATTATAATTGTAACCACTCCAAAATGATGCATGTAGATTTATTTGATTCCCTATTAGTGTTAAAAAAGTATCATGTTATTTGATTTCCTGTTAGTGTTACTGAAGTTACTATTTTACCATTTTAACTCTTGGATTTTTAAATGAGGAATTAATAAAGTGGATTAACAACTTTGGTATCACTTAAAATATAATGATAATAGTTTTGACATTAAGGGTTTTGATTTAACATAAAACATTAGGGATTGAGATTCGTTGATTTGTGTTGGAAAATAATATTTTTTTGAATTAATAAATAAGTATTAATAAATAAAATTTGTTGTTCTATGGTTGAAAATCATGATGGGTGACACTAGAATAAATGATACTTTGCCGGAATTTAGAGGAATTACATTCAAATTAAAATTCTTAAATTTAAAATATATTAGTAATCGGATGATTCCAGGAATCTCCCGAGGTAAACGAGAAAATATTTGATCTTGTTATATTGCAATTATTATAATTGTAACCACTCCAAAACAAGGCATGTGGATTTATTTCCTATTAATGTTAAAAAACTATCATGTTATTTGATTCCCTGTTAATGTTACTGAATTTACTATTTTATCATTTTAACTCTTGGATTTTTAAATGAGGAATTAATAAAGTGAATTAACAACTTTGGTATCACTTAAAATATAATAATAATAGTTTGGACTATATGGGTTTTGATTTAACCTAAAACATTAGGGATTGAGATTAGTTGATTCTGGTTGGAAAATAATATTTTTTTGAATTAATAAATCAAGTTTGTTGTTTTATGGTTGAAAATCATAATGGGTGACACTAGAATAAATGATACTTTGCTGGAATTTAGAGGAATTAGATTCAAATTAAAATTCCTAAATTTAAAATATATTGGCAGTCGGATGATTCCGGGAATGGCCTAACGTAAACGAGAAAAGCTTTGGTTTTGTTATGTTGCAATTACTATAACTGTAACCACTCCAAAATTATGCAAGTAGATTTATCTGATTCCCTCCTAATCTTAAAAAAATGCCATGTTATTTGATTCCCTGTTAATGTTACTGAAGTTACTATTTTATCATTTTAACTCTTGGATTTTTAAATGAGGAATTAATAAAATGGATTAACAACTTTGGTATCACTTAAAATATAATGATAATAGTTTGGACATTAAGGGTTTTGATTTAACCAAAAACATTAGAGATTGAGATTAGTTTATTCTCGTTGGAAGATAATATTTTTTTGAATTAGTAAATAAGTATTAATAAATAAAGTTTGTTGTTATATGGTTGAAAATCCTAATGGGTGACACTAGAATAAATGATACTTTGTTTAAATTTAGAGGAACTAGACTCAAATGAAAATTTCCTAAACTTAAAATATATTGGTAGCTGGGCGATTCAGGGAATCGCCCAATGTAAATGAGAAAAACGTTGATCTTGTTATGTTGCAATTATTGTAACAGTAACCACTCGAAAATTATGCATGTAGATTTATTTGATTCCCTATTAATGTTAAAAAAGTATCATGTTATTTGATTCCATGTTAATGTTACTGAAGTTACTATTTTATCATTTTAACTGTTGCATTTTTAAATGAGAAATTAATAAAGTGGATTAACAACTTTCATATCACTTAAAATATAATGATAATAATTTGGACATTAAGGGTTTTGATTTAACCTAAAACATTAGGGATTGAAATTAGTTGATTATGGTTGGAAAATAATATTTTTTTGAATTAATAAATAAGTATAATAAATAAAGTTTGTTGTTCTATGGTTGAAGATCATAATGGGTGACACTAGAATAAATGATACTTTGTCGGAATTTTGAGGAATTAGATTCAAATTAAAATTCCTATATTTAAAATATATTGGCAGTTGGGCGATTCCGAGAATCGCCCAACGTAAACGAGAAAATCTTTGATCTTGTTATGTTGCAATTATTATAACTGTAAGCACTCCAAAATGATGCATATAGATTTATTTGATTCCCTATTAATGTTAAAAAAGTATCATGTTATTCGATTCCCTGTTAATGTTACTGAAGTTACGATTTTATCATTTTAACTCCTGGATTTTTAAATAAGGAATTAATAAAGTGGATTAACAAATTTGGTATCACTTAAAATATAATTATAATAGTTTGGACATTAAGGGTTTTTATTTAACTTAAAACATTAGGGATTGAGATTAGTTGATTTATGTTGGAATATAATATATTTTTGAATTAATAAATAAGTATTAATAAATAAAGTTTGTTGTTTTATGGTTGAAAATCATAATGGGTGACACTAGAATAAATGATACTTCGCCAGAATTTAGAGGAATTAGATTCAAATTAAAATTCCTAAATTTAAAATATATTAGCAGTTGGGTGATTCCTGGAATCTCCCAATGTAAACGAGAAAATCTTTGATTTTGTTATATTGTAATTATTATAACTGTAACCACTCCAAAATGGTGCATGTAGATTCATTTGATTCCATATTAATGCTAAAAAAGTATCATGTTATTTTATGCTCTATTAATGTTACTAAAGTTACTATTTTATCATTTTAACTCTTGGATTTTTAAATGAGGAATTAATAAAGTGGATTAACAACTTTGGTATCACTTAAAATATAATGATAATAGTTTGGACATTAAGGGTTTTGATTTAACCTAAATCATTGGGATTGAGATTAGTTGATTTTGGTTGGAAAATAATATTTTTTTGAATTAATAAATAAGTATTAATGAATAAAGTTTGTTATTCTATAGTTGAAAATCATAATGGGTGACACCAGAATAAATGATACTTTGCCAAAATTTAGAGGAATTAGATTCAAATTAAAATTCCTAAATTTAAAATATATTGGTAGCTGAGTGATTTAGGGAATCACCCAACGTAAATGAGAAAAGCTTTGATCTTGTTATGTTGCAATTATTATAACTATAACCACTCCAAAACGATCCATGTAGATTTATTTGATTCCCTATTAATGTTAAAAAGTATCATGTTATTTGATTTTGTGTTAATGTCAATGAGGTTACTATCTTATCATTTTAACTCTTGGACTTTTCAATGAGGAATTAATAAGGTGGATTAACAACTTTGGTATCACTTAAAATATAATGTTATTAGTTTGGACATTAAGGGTTTTGATTTAACCTAAAACATTAGGGATTGAGATTAGTTGACTCTGGTTGGAAAATAACATTTTTTTTGAATTAATAAATAAGTATTAATAAATAAAGTTTGTTGTTCTATGGTTGAAAACCATAATGGGTGACACTAGAATAAATTTAAAGTCAAAAAATAGGTCTTTTAAAAAAATGACATGATGCAGAATCATCACTTTTTTAAATCAATATGCAAATCACTAATATTCTAAAACGTGATGTACATAAAAAAATTAAAGTGCCAAAAACTATTCTTTAAAAAAAATATGTTTGTTCTACATCACCCCTTTTCAAAATTGGGTCACTTTTTCGCTATCTCTATGAAACAGGTAACTATATCAGTTCCCGTTTCAAACGATGACTAAAATTTGCATATATGTGAATATTAGTATCTAATTTATATTATTTTATAATACAACCAACATTTTGGTCATATTTATTTAGTCATTAATTGGTTTTCTCGAGTAATCATTTAGTAATATATTTTGTTGTATATTTGGTCATTAATTGTGGAAATTAATCACTAAATCAATGACTAAATTAATGACAAAAGTTATGACTAAATATACTACTAGATAATAAAATTGAGACAACCAATTAATGGCTAAGCTAAAAACGACTAAAAATTGGTCACGTTATAAGATACTATAAATTAGCTACTATTGGTCACCAACTGAAAAATAATCGTTTATATGCAAATTGTAGTTCTTTTATTAGTAGCTAATTAGCCATTTTGTACTAGTGTGGGGTTACTAACTTTAAACATGAATATCTCTCAAACTGTGAAGATTACGTGGAGTGCCATATATCAATGGAAACATCTCGACAAATAGAATCCATCTAGAAGATCCTTGAATCAGAATAAAGTAATTTTTCAAATCAAAATACCCATGCAATATCGGGGTAGCCCCTGGTGCTTCTTTGGTTGACATCAATGACAACCATTGATAAATAATCTCCCTCTTTGGCATTGAAGGTAGCACAAGTACTCCCCCTGTGATCACGACACCTCTTCCTACTACCTTCTCTCCCCCTTTTTCATCAGTGGAAAAGGGTAACTCCCCCTGACAAATTGTCATCCTGCACACTTATACACACCTCCACTCCCCCTTTCTACTTAGTTAGATAAGAGAAAGATTCTAATGAGAACTTGGGATAATCTGAAGCTTTTGTCGAAGATACTCAAATTTTTCATGAGGTAATAGTTTGGTAAAGATGTTAGTAATTTGTTCCTTTTTGCCAACATATTCAATCTTGATATTCTTTTTGGCGACCTTCTCTCTAATGAAATGATATTTGATCAGAATTTGCTTTGTTTTTGAATGTATCACAGGATTTTTGGAGATACTGATGGCACTAGTGTTATTGTAGAAGATGGGAATAGCCTCATCAAACTTAACTTGAAGATCTTGCAAGGTTTGTTTCATCCAGAGAACTTGAGTACAACAAGCTACTGCCGCGATGTATTCTGCTTCCGCTGTGGATGATGAGATTGAAGACTTATTTTTACTAACAATGAGACAAGGCAACCACCTAGCTAGAACGTTGCTCACTAGTGCTCTTACAATCATCAACACTTCCTAACCAATCTACCTTTGTATAAGCTTGGATGACTAGATCATTTCATTAGGGATACTAGAGACTATATTCAGTTGTACCTTTAAGGTATTCAAGAATTATTTTGACATGAATAATATGAGATTCTTTCGGTGCTGTATGGAATCGTGCTACTTTTCCAATTGCCTGCATCACATCTGGTAGGGAGACTGTCACATATAGGAGACTACCAATCATGGATATATACAACCTTTGGTCCACATTTGATCTATTATTGAATGTTATTTTTTCTGTGCTAATTTCAACTTCAAAATTAAAAACAATTGCTCATCATTTTATTTATGTGCATAGGTTTCCTTTATGGTGTTTTTGAATGTAATAGGTAGATTTTTCAAGTTTTATGTGAAATTCATGAGAAAAATAACATGTGAATAATGTTTTGAACATCAGCAAACAAATATACAACAAACCATCAAAATGAACTCTTAACATAGTGTTTTTATGAAGGCGTTCACCCCTCCTGGGCTACATCTCCTTGGTCCAGCTTCCATGGCTTGTGCCTCTATATTAGCTCAAAATGGAAAAAATGTTGTTTACAATGCTCTACGGCTCATGAAACCTGCTTCAACATACTCAAAACATCAAAATCATCTAGGAATGACTTTTCTTGAGCCCAAATTGGTCGAAAATTGCAAAAGTTATGGCCTCTTCAATTTCTCCTAGGAATTCTCCACTAAAATTGGAAGAAATCCAGTTAACTCTGCCAAATTTGGAGAAAATACCGAATTTATCAGACCATCAAAAGTTATGAAAAATTAACTGCATGTTGATTAGCGGATAAGTATGGATTAATTAAGGTTTAATCCCGATTAGTGCATTAAGCGCACAGTTAGTGTAATCGTTGGCCTTTGATTTCATGGTGTGGACACATGTGGAGAGGGGGTTCGCTTGCGGGGATGGCCCTCTCCTCCCCCAACCACTACATTTAAGCATAACAAATAGAAATCGTAACCATAGTATTGTCAGAACGAGCGGCGTGGTATAATGGTAAGGCTCTGGACTTGCCTGGCGAGGTCACATGTTCAACTCTGTCGACCTGCTATAATATTTTGTCACTGTGCACTGATGCCTAGGCCTTTGCAAAGGGACACATGGTAGCCTCTAGGCTTGCCACATATCTCCTTATCATTGGTTCTCCTCCAACCAATCAGAAAATTCCATTTCACCAAACTGTAGACCAACCAAATTGTGCCACTTGGAAAGACCCCACTGACCATTGACCAAACTTTAACCTGCATAGTCACCTACCACATCAGCAGTACAAACTTCTCACTATGTAGTGACTATGCTTTGTTTGTTGCAAAATTCCTCTGTTTGGCAAAGCAGATATAACACGATATCTTTCTCATACGAGCTTCATTTTGAGTGAAATTAGTTACACTAGGATCATATCACCAAGGTAGACGTGGTAGTTCAATGTTTGAGTGATTCTCAACACTTTGATTTTTGAGCTAAATACTGATCACCTGATCATTCCTCCCCACTGGAAGCCTTTTGGACCCCAAAAGATACTATCAATTGTTCAACATGTAAGGGTACAAATTCCTCACCTTCTCAATCTACATCCATTTTTCCTTTGAAGGATTTTGTCCCTTGAGTCCCACTTGAAGGTATTCGACATTCCCTCTCTTTTAAGTTCTGGTTCTTCTGTCAAGTATGAGATATTGCTGAAGTTCATCAGCATATTTTGGTGAGAAATCATCTATTGATGGCAGCTAAACATGATCTCCTTGATTATGAATCAAAGGAGGCCCAAACAATCTCAAATTCTCAACATTAACAACAAAGTATATTTGCATATAAGGAGGAAAATCTAGCTTAAATGCATTGTTACCTATCTTTTCCAAAATTTTAAAAGGACCATAATGGATTGGCTTCAAATTTTTACCTTCCCCTTGAAGTCTCTCTTTTCTAATATATAACAAAACTTCATCACCAACTTGAAATTTATGATAGACATTGTGTTTGTCATGCCTTGCCTTGTAGCTGCTTTGACTCTTTTCAAGTTGTTCTTGCACTATGTGATGTATCAACTGAATTCTCTCAATGAACTTCCTTGCCTTATCAATGTCGCTATGACCATCTATAGCGACATCTTTCTCAAATATGAAGTCCAATGGAAATCTTGGCAAGTACCCAAAACATGCCTCAAATGGCTATGTGCTTGTGGAAGAATGCTTTGCCCTGTTGTATGCATGTTGTATGTAATGAAACTATTCATCCCACAACTTGGGATGTTTGCTGCAATATCCTCTAAGAAGATGAATGACTATCCTATTGACCACCTCAGTTTGTCCATCTATTTGCAGATGAAAGGTTCTACTCTTCTTCAATTTAGTGTCCATCATGTCCACAAATTTGACCAAAAATTCCCAACAAATTGAGAATCTTGATCACTTACAATGGAAGTAGGAAGACCAAGATGAACCCAAATATTTTGAAAGAAAAAATGAGCTATTTGTTCATCTGTAACTTTGTTTTTACATGGCATTAGAATAGAAATACATGCAAGTAATCATGACCTTTCCTTGACAATGGAAGACCTCCTACAAAATCCATTGAGATACTCTCCCATGGACATGAAGGTACTAGAAGTGGAGTGTACAATCCTAGTTTCCTATTGCTAGGCTTAATTGTTTCACACAAAGAACATCCCCTAATGAAACGAGATACATTATCAAACATGTGTGGCCAATAACAATACCTTTGGAGATTTTCTACTCTTTCCTACACCAAAATTTCTAGCAATCATTGAAGTGTGCGCCTCCCTTATGGTAATGTTTCTTTCTCCCTATGGAATACATAAGTTGCCCAAGTGATACAAAAAATTGTTATGTACATGGTAATCTAACTCTTCAATTTGGTTTCCCTACCTCAATCTTGCATAAATATCTTGAAAGTCTTTATCATATGCATATTGCTCAATGTAACTTTCATGTAAAACATAATTGTGCTTGAGTATAATAGATGAATTTACAATAGCACTAGAAAGCATATCAACTACCTTATTGTAGATTCCCTTTTGTTATTTGATAACCAAATGAAACTGTTGTAGAAAACCCATCCATCTGAAGTGTTGTGATTGCTACAACTTTAACTGTGACTATAAGTACTACAATGGTTGATGGTCAGTATGGATAATGGTCTCCTTCCCCATCAAGTAGTGTTTCCATTTTTAACACTTTGTACCAATGCATAAAGTTCTTTTTCATAAGTGGGATAGTTAGTCACAACAACATTAAAAATTTTAGAGTAAAATGAAATGGGCTTACCATGTTGCATGATAACTTCTCTCATGGCGCAATGACTAGCATCCATTTGAATCTTAAATGGCTGTCTAAGATCTAGAAGAGCCAATACTTGTGTTGAACTGATATTTCGTTTTAAAGCATCAAATGCTTTTTGTTGTACATCTCCCCAATGGAATACTTTCTTGACACTAGTCAATGCATGAGTGGAGCTGCAATGGAAGAAAAATTAGCAATAAATTTCCTCAAATATTGTGCTGCCCTAAGAAAGCTTCTTACCTCTGTAGCTGTATTGGGCTTGGGCTAATTCAAAATTACCTCAACCTTAGAGGGGTCTATCTTCAACTCACCTCCTCCAACAATGTGTCCCAAATACACTAAAAAAGCCTTTCCAAATTCACACTTTGAGATATTTAAAAATAATTATTATTTTCTCAAGACATCAAGTACTTTGTTCACATACATGGCATGCTCATCTCTAAATTTGCTGAATATGAGAATATCATCTAAGTGAACAATGACAAAATCATCTATAAATGGTCTCAATATATCTTTCATAACCCTCATGAAAGTAGCTCGAACATTTGTAATATTGAATGGCATAACAAGCCACTCAAACAATCCTTGTTTAGTTTTAAATGCAGTTTTCCAAATGTCCTCTTTAACTATTCTAACTTGATGGTAACCACTTCGTGAGTCTAACTTAGTGAAATAGTTTGCATACCTCAATTGATCAAGAAAATTATCAATTCTTGGGAGTGGATAATGATTTTTTACTGTTATCTTATTCAGTGCACAGAAATCCACACACATGCACCAAGTCTTGTCCTTCTTTAGCACCAAGACAATTGGTGAACCACATGGCAAATTTGATGGGTGTGTGATATATTTTTTCAATAGTTTTTGAACTTGATTCTTGATTTCCATGCTCTCCATGATTGACATGCAATACATGCCAATGTTTGGAAGTGGAACATCCTGTTGCAACTATATCTCATGTTGAATTCCCCTCTTGGGAGGTAACCCATTTGGTTCCTGAAACATATCGCCATGCTTTCTTACCACATCAAATAAATCAGATTTTAACTTATCATCACAACCTTCAAAAGATTCATAATCTATATCAGTATTTTTCTTTATCATGAGAAGCACAAAATGTTTACTTTCATTTACTAGTTGCTTCACCTACTCTGCATTAACCAAAGAAATGTTTAACTTTTTGCGATGGGCTCTCACAATATACTCCACTCCATCCTTGAGAAATTGATATTTGTTCTCATGATGATAAAATACCGCTTTCCTATCATACAAATATGGTCTCCCCATAATAATTCCTAAGATGTCAAGTGGAACTACATCTAAATCAACCTCATCAATGAATTTTTCAATAATGGAAAACCTAAATAAGAATTTCCTTGTAACCTATAAATTTTCATTATTGAATATCCAACCCAAGGGATATGGCTTGTGATGAGGTATAGTTTCAAGGTTAAGGTTTTTGACCAAGTCTTTTGAAATTAAGGTCGATTGTGACCCACTATCAAATAACGCATCAATATTTGTATGATTTGAGATTACCCTTACATGGAACTACTCTATCCTTGATTCTTCATTTGGAGTGTTGTTGTGAATATGTGAGTAACTAGTGCTTTCTATAGCATCTTTTACCTTTGTGACCATGGCTGAAATCTTGGTCTCATCACTAGAATCAAATCCAAGATCATGTTGTGTGGTAGCAGTCGTCTTTTGTTTCCCCTTATTCGTTGGCTTCGTAGGCCTAAGTTTGGGATGGGTGTCATCATGCCCCTCTTTTGAATAATGTTTTCATATAGTTTTCTCCCCTTCTTTCTTTACACTTGCATTCTTCTTTCCTTTCTATTTTCCACCCTTCTCTTTACCCTTACCCCTGAATGGCTTCTTTTTGCTACCCTCTTCCTAAATGTTCTTTCCTCTGGCTTCAAGGTGTGTGACTTGCACACATACCTCATCTAAATTGCTTGGATTGAACATAAGCATAGTGTGTTTTAAGCATGAATGTAAACTCCCAATGTATTTCAAGAGACTATTTTAGGAATTCAAGTTTACTCCTAACAACAAAGCCCTTTTCCTAAACTCTAGGGTATAGTCTTGAACCATTTGGCCCTTGAGTTGCCTAAAGTTTTTCCAACTCATAGTGGATGTTTTCATATAGTCTAAAGGATAAAATTGTATTTTAATTGAAGAAACAAATTCAACCCAAGAAATGGATATATTACCATGAATCGGCATTTCCTCTTGAGTCTTTGCTTCCCACCAAACTAGTGTTGCTCCTTCTAGCCTCAATGAATCCAACTGGATCTTTATGTCAGCTTCTTGAAGGTTTTGAATTCTAGAATAAACCTCCAATTGTTGAATCTAATTGTCTAACTTTTCTGCATTTACCTCACCGTTGTATGTGGGAAGTTCAAACTTAATGTCCGATTTGAGTAAGGGAGTTTTTTCTTTTGGGGTTTTTGAATGAGTATGAACATTTTTTGTGGTGGAAGTGGATGATGATGTGGTTTGGGATGATGAGGATGATGAAAATTATGAGGAAGATGATGAATATGGTGGATATGGATGAGGCTTTCCTCCATTACCCTTTGAATCCTTCTTTTCATCTATTTTATCTTCTAAGCTTCCCTCTACATGTGGGGACTTAGAAATATCTCTAGCCATTCTAAAATTCCTCTCTTCATAGAGGAATCTAACCATGTTAGTTAAATCATAGATAACTTTCGTGTATGATTCCTCTTCTGAAAGACCTTTAGTCTCTCTTACCCCAGACATGAAGGATTTGGATTCAAGCTTAGCTTCTGGTACTGCTTATACCTCGTCAATGCCAATTGAAGTTAAAACTTGAGGTGCTTCAAGTGTAGCTGGGATTGAAACTCTGGGTGGAGATTGTGGCCTTGTGGCTCTCCTTCTTTTGGGCATTACCTTAGGATTTTCAACCAATAGTTTCCCTTCTCCTCTCTGCAACTTTAACCTTGTAAGCATCACAAATTTTGAACCATTAAAACCCTACTTGCACAAAACTCAAGAAATCAAGAAAATAACCTTTGCTTTGATACCAACTTGATTTGTTGTTGAATGTTAGTTTTGTTGTGCTAATTTCAACTTTAGAATTAAAAATAATTCCTCATCATTTGCTTTATGTACATAGGTTTCCTTTATGGTGTTTGTGAATGTAACAGGTAAATTTGTCAAGTTTTATGTCAAATTCATGAGCAAAATAACATATAAATAAAGTGTTTAACAACAACAAACAAATATTCAAAAACCCATCAAAATGAACTCTTAACACAACGTTTTGATGAAGGAGTTCACCCCTCCTAGGCTACATCTCCTTAGTCCATCTTCCATGGCTTGGGCCTCTATATTAGCTCAAAATGGAATAAAATGTTGTTTAAAATGCTCTACTACTCATTAAACTTACTTCAATCTGCTCAGAACATCAAAATCATCTAGGCATGACTTTTTCTTAGCCCAAATTGGTCGAAAATTGCAAGAGTTATGGCCTCCTCAGTTTATCCTAGGAATTGTCAACTAAAACTAGAGGAGCTTGAGTTAACTCTGCCAAATTTGGAGAAAATCTTGAATTTATCGAACCACCAAAAGTTCCGCCAACTTTTAATCCTGATTAGTGCATTAAGTGCGCGGTTAGCGTAACTGATGACCTTCGGTTTTGTGGTGTGGTCACATGTGGAGAGCGGGTTGGCTCGCAGGGCTGGCCCTCTCCTGCCCCAACCGCTACGATTAAGCATAACAAAGAGAAATCGTAAACATACTATTGTAAGAATGACTAGTGTGGTATAAAGGTAAGGCTCTGAGCTTGTACAGGGGAGGTCACGGGTTCAACTCTACTAACCTACCATAAAAAATTTCAGTGCGTACTAATGCCCAGGCCTTTGGGGAGGAACACGTGGTAGCCTCTAGGCTTGCCACATGTCTCCTTCTCATTGGTCCTCCACCAAACAATAAAAAAATGCCATTTCACCAAATTGTAGACCAACCAAATTGTGCCACTTGGTGAGAATTCACTGGAAGTTGACCAACCTTTGACTTGCACAGTCACCTGCCACGTCAGTAGTATAGACTGCTGACTATGCAGTGACTGTACTTTTTTTGCAAAATTCCTCTATTTGGCAAAGCGGACAGAATGCCATATCTTTCTCATAAAAGATCCATTTTGAGTTAAATGAGTTGCGTTAGGATCGTATCATTGAGAGGGACGTGGACATTCAGTGTTTGAGTGATTCTGAGCACTTTGATTTTTGAGCTAAATACTAATCACCTGATCAACATCCGTTGATGAATCTTGTTATAAATTATTTCCATGGGGGTAAGGATAGGCTTGCAGTCTTCCATCTTGAATTTCTTGAGCATTTCCTTGATGTAATTCATTTTATATATGAATATTTGTTTATCCTGCTGAGATATCTAGATAATCGTTGGATTGTCTTGATCCACATTCCCATAGAGATTGCTTGTCAATGCTTCCTTTCTTAAATTTGTAATACTTCGACTATTATTCGCACCCTAAACATGTAATGAAACTTCCATCTTGTTCAAAATGCTTGTTTGTCAATCATAGACTTGTGTCATATACTGTTTTGTAGACTCCTCATCTTCAAATTTCTATGAGTCGATAAGCTGAATTGTTCAGAATAGTGTGTCATCTAATGAACTGTCTTAACTTGAGTCACTAACAAAAGAATCTATTGATTCCTCACAATCCGCTACGAATCATGAAAGCATAACCGTTGAGACCTTATTGCCTTCTTGCTTTTCTTGCTCATCTTGTACGTGTTCATCCTGTACCGATTTTCCTTTCCAAACCTTCTTATTCTTGTAGTCAAGCTTTTCATCCATGGTTGATTCCATATTGTACCTACAACTATGAGATATGTGTCCATAGTTATGACATTTGTAACATTTGATGTTATTCATAGAAGATTTTTTTTGTGTCTATCTCGTGATCTTGTAAATTTGCTTCTAGGGTTTTTCTAATAATAGTGTACTTGTATGGAACTTCACAATCCCTAGCCATATGTCCAAAATTGTTACATTTGTAACATTCGACATCATCTCTCAAATGATCAAATTTGTTCATATTATGCTGAGTTCTGGAATATTTAGTTTTCAAGGATCTCCTCGAATTATATTCATTCAAAACATACATGTGACATTCTGCAACTCTATGTCCAAACCTTCCACATGAATAAAAATGACCATAAAAGATAGGTTGGTAACTGGGAGGAATGATTCTTCAAGGAATTTTCTTCCAAGGTTCTTCCTGTGAGTCTTGGTCTCTTGATTTAGCTAAGAGATCTATCTTCTTGATATATTTACATATCCATCTTCTTTAATTGTCATAGAAGGACTCAACTTCTTTTCAGATTTTTCTTTGTAACTAAGACTAGTCTTGTCACTATATGATCATTGGTTGCTGATGAGTTTGACCAAAGCCTTTGAACTGTTGGCACAGCCTTGAATATTTTTTCCACTTTTTACATCCTTTCATAGAGAAACTATTTGAACTTCCAACCTTTCTCTCTCCTTTGCTTTCCTTTATTTATTTCCTGAGTGATTCTTCAATTCGTTTGTATTCTTAAACCTTAATTTTAAGATTGAGGACCTGCTCCCTTTCTATCTTCAATTCATCTTCAAGAGTGTTAACATGCTTCTTTCCAGCCTTGAACTCATTGATAACCCTAATTACTTCATTTCAAATTTGACTTCAATCATTTCTTCTTCTTTGTCTCCTTCTTCGTTAGGTTCCTCTTGTTTATTGTGCTTGGCCATAAATAATACTCTTCCATTGAATTATTCTTCATTAATATTGTCTTCTTTGGATGAGGAACTATCTTCTTTGTAGAAGAAACTTTTCTTAAACCATTTCTTCTTACCTTGCTTGTTGAACATCTTAGGACTTTTCTTCCCATTTGTAACACCCGCATTTTTGTGAGGACATTTGGCTACAAAATGCCCAACCTCACCACAATAAAAATATATTAATGGAAGTTTGCATTTGAATTTTCCCATACCTATTCTCATTTTCCACGTGAAGTAGGAAAATTCTTATGTGCGAATTCTTCTTCATCTTCTTCCTTTTCCTCATCCTTCCAATTGCAAGTTTTTTCTTTCGGAGTCTACTTGTCCCTACTATTCTTCTTGGATGCAAAAAATTTCGTTTCTAGGTGAGATGTGTCATCCTCCTCTTCAATCCTCATTTCATATGCCATAAGAATTCCATGCAATTTATCTATGATAATACTGGTCATATTCCATCTATCTTCCAAGACAAATACCACAGGGTTAAATCTTGTTGACAATGTTCTGAAGATCTTTTATATAACAATTTTCGTTTCAATAGGTTCTCCCAATCCTTCCAATGTATTTGTTGTTTCATCAACATGCTGAAAGTATGCAACAATATCTTCATCTTCCCTCATTTTGAGTTGCTCAAATTTTGCCCTGAAAATTTGAAGCTTTGGTTCTTTCACCTTTGAGTCACTTACATATATATTTTCAAGCTTGACCCATACCTCTTTAGCAGTTTTCAAGCTCAATACCTTAAGATAAACAGATTTGATAAGCCCACTCATAATAATATCTTTAGCCTTTGCATCATATACCATATTTTTCTTACCTCGTTCACCTTGGATCTATGTGAAGCCTTTGTCAACGATTTCCCATACTTCGTATCCTTGTGCTAGAAACTGAACCTGCATTCTTCCACTCCAAACTACACAGTTATTTCCATTAAACAAAGGAACACTATTCTCAGTATACTTCATGATCTCCTTCTAGTTGTTAGACTTCTATTGAAGGAATCAAGCTCTAATACCAATTATTGGAAACACTGAGAGGGGGGGTGATTCGGTATTTCTTAGAAATTAGCAATTTTAAAATTTTTGAGAGCATTAGTTAATCTTCATTTATTATTAATGTTTATGCAGTAATAACAGTAAATAAAAGAACATAGTAGGCACACAAATTTTAGTTGGAAAACCCCCTCCGGGTCAAAAACCACCGAACACTTTTCTAATAAATTATTTAATCTTCAGCCCCAACTAAAATGAAAGCAATAACTTCCTAGAATTCTAGAAAATAATTCTTCTCCAACTCCCACTAGAAGGACAGTCCAACACCTTGGTTTCTTCAGTAATCAACTGAATGGATGCCCCAACACCCAAGCGAGCCACAACTTCCACTAGCATCACCCTACCACCCTTAAATGTCCACAAGCCCCAACTTGTAGGTGAATTCACACACCTTCCTAGCACCTCCCTACCACCCTATAATGACTAAAATAAGACAATATTGTGGATTCCCAAACCAGGCGCATTAATCCACAATACAATAATATGTGCAATGATTTTCATGTACTTGACCAAATACCCAATCACTCTATGACCTACAACCCAACCATGACATCATCCCAACAATGCCTCCTACACCTTCCAACACTGCCTCTTCAACTCTAGGTAGAATGAATCTTTCACAAATGACTCTTTTACAATCTTTACAATGATGACTCTTTTACAACTTTACAATCATGACTCTTTTACAAATGACTCTTTTACACAGAGGACTCTTTTATAAATGACTTTTACAAATTTAAAATGATGAATCTTGGCCTTAACAATACTTCACGATATCTAGATGGTTGTCATGTCTTCAAGGATGTCCCGCTGCAATGCTTCCTTTGATTTTATACTTCTTCTCTTGAATTCTTGCTTGATGTTGTACTCGAATCTTCTTCTACCTACATGAAAAATTTTCCCGGCGAAGCGAATCCCAAAAGAAAACAAAATACCCTTCAACTAACCTATTCATGTAAAGCACATGTAAGTGCATAATAATGAATAAATACAAATTAAAATTACAATGCGTACCTGAAGTGTGATTGTGAATTTTTTTGTTGACTTGTTGCAATAGTAGAAAAAGACTCCCACTCTTGATATAGATCTGGACTCTATGCAAGACTATATCCAAAGCTAACCTAAATATATATACAATAAAATTTGATGATGGACCTTAGACTTGTGATGAACCAAGTTCTAAGTACAACAATAGGGACCATTCTATCAATTGTGACAAGACAAGTAACATGAACCTACAACATCATATAGATTTAGCAGACCTGGTGTAGCATCAAATGTGTAGTATAAAGAATAGGACATCTAAAATGTGGTATCAAAACTAACTGTGACATATAAAGACATAGAGATATAATTGAGACCCTTTATATACTTATGTTGTCATTAAAAAACATATGTCAGAGATGATACTCAAAATTCAAATGTAAACACTAATCATACATACCTTGTTGTAGGAGACTTACCCTTGATTGTTGTTGTGTGGTCCTTACTGCAGTGATCCTTGAAAGTATGTTTTTTCTTGCCTTCTAGGAGCTTGATATTGAATCTGTTGTATTTATGTAATTTTAGATCTCCAGGGTTTGAAATGTAATCCTCTGGTAGCCCTCTGAGTCCTATTTCCAAACCCACAGGTCTGATCAAGATTGGATTGAAGAAAGAGTTATGCCCAATCTCCCACAATGACCTGATTATAGACTGGTTCAGTAGAGTGAACTTGTACGAAGTGTCAGGTGTCACTGTTGTGACCTCTAGCCATGAAAACCATCCCCAACAAAATATAGCTCGTCCTCTTTTTGTCACTATTTATGAAATTTGAATCCAATTTTCAAAGAGAAACTTATGATGATTTTCCCAACGTCACTTGTTTAAGATGGAATTCCGGAGCCCGCACAAACCCTAAATTCCTCAGATCATATATTTGAAAAAATAGTGAACCAAGATCTGAAATTTAGTCACAAGGTGCATAAGGATTTCGGCTCAAATGGGTTTTAATTTTAGCTTCTGAAGCTTCACAAAACAAATTTATAGTGAAAATTCCACGACGACCTATTTGAAACCACAAAATCCCTAGTAGAGGAGGATATGAGGATCACTATTTATATGAATGCCTTGAGTTGAGAGGGTCCTCAACAACTGAATGTTGGATGGATTTTAGGAGAAAAAAAACATTATTAATTATTGGCTATTCAACTACCACAATCAATTATGAGTGTCATGTCACAACCCCATAGGGTTTTATCCCACTAACTGGGGTTACTAACTTCAAACATGAGTATATCTCAAACCGTGAAGAATTATGTGGCATGCCATATATCAATGGAAAAATATCGGGTAGTAGAATCCATATAGAAGATCATTGACTCAGAATAGAGTAAGTTATCAAGTCAAAATTCCCATGCAAGGTCAAGGTAGACCTTGGTGTTGCTTGGGTTGACACAATGACAACCACTGATCAACAAAACCCAAGTCCCATAAATGACCAGATAACAACTGCATCCTTGGGTATAGGCAGAATTACCATGGCCTTTACTTTATCGGGGTCCATTGCCAATCCCTCTTTCGAGATGATATGCCCTAGATACTGGATTCTAGTTTTATAGAATTCACACTTACTAGATTTTTCATATAGTTTGTTTTCTCTTAAGGTTTGTAGCACCAACCTTAAGTGTTCCTTATGCTTCTCCTCATTCCTAGAATAGACCAGAATATCATCAATAAATAAAAATGCAAACTTGTCCAAAATTTTTCTAAGCACACTTTTCATTAGACACATGAAGGTTTTAGGAGCATTAGTTAGGCCAAACAGTAACATTAAAAACTCGTAGTTTTAGTTTCGAGTACTAAATGTTGTCTTATAAATATCTTCATTCTAGATTTTCAGATGATGTTATCCCATTCTCAAGTCAAGTTTTGAGAAAACGGTGGCTTCCCTTACCTAATCAAACAGATCATCAATGTGAGGTAGGGGATATTTATTTTTAATAGTCAGCTTGTTTAACTAATGATAGTCAATACAAATCCTAAATGTCCTCTTCCTTTTCTTGACAAAGAGTACAGGAGCTCCCTAGGGTGACACACTAGGTCAAATATATCCTTCATCTAGCAGCTCCTGTAGCTACATATTCAGCTCCATTAATTCTAGTGGCCGCATCCTATAGGGTTCTCTAGACACCGGGGCTGCACCCGGCACAAAGTCTATGGTGAAGTCTATATCGCGATGGGGTGGTAAACTGTGAATCTCCTCAAGAAAGACATCTAAAAATTCATTAATAGCCGAAACATCATTTTCTTCCAATTCTTTATTTTGTTCTTCAGATTCTTCTACCTAAA
This sequence comes from Pinus taeda, assembly GCA_000404065.3. NCBI lineage: Eukaryota > Viridiplantae > Streptophyta > Pinopsida > Pinales > Pinaceae > Pinus > Pinus taeda. The sequence goes on from APFE031653054.1 coordinate 314,701, forward strand.
CCATAAATATTTGGCATCCCTTCTAGCGATTCACCTTCATTTGCAGAGCTGTAATTCTAGGAACTCCCCTTGAATGATGCGAGTATGTCCATTCGGGCTTGCACATGTTACAGTTTCTGCTAGGCCGATTATGAGTGCTTCTAGTTGCTCCAACCAATCCATTCCAATTAATATGTCATAAGACCCAAGTGGAAGTACATTTAAGTCTATTGTGGTAAGGTATGCATTTAGATTTAATTGACATTGTTTCACCTACCTAGTGACTCTTCTCTTGGTACCAATGGCCAATTGTACCAACCAAGATGTTTTTCATTTTCATGTTTTTAATTTATATTTTTCTATTGTTTGTGGTCCAACATAGCTTATACTAGCTCCTGGGTCAATTAAGATAGATATGGAGTGATTAACAAGAGTACCTTCTAGCTTAATCATTGCATACTGATGTTCTTCTTGTCTATCATTCACGGATGCGCTTATCCTTGGAATGCTCCTAGACATGTCATTTACTATAGTAGCCCCATGAATAGTTTGTATATTTTGCACAGACCTGGGATTATGTGGGAAGTCTCTTCGTAAAAGAGGCTCACCACATCTGCAACATTTTATTGATCCCTTCTCTCTATCCCCATTACCTTTCCTAACATTTAAATCAATGATTTTTAACCCTGAGAAGTTGCTTGTTGATTTTCATTCACTTTGTCAAACCTTTTTCATTGATGATCCCCACCAAAATTCTTGAGGTATCTGGGTTCTAGTCATCTTCCTCCAATTTTAACCTTGGTCTTCTCCTTATTTGGCCAAGTCTTGGGTCCTTCCCCTTTTATTTTAAACTATTTGTAGCATAACCTTCCGTTTCTAACCACCTCATCCATGGCTTTTGGGTTGTCAAACTCAATCTTCACCTTGTGCACTATAGGCAAACAATTCATGAACCTCTGCACTTTACCTTTTTCCTCCTTGTGATATGGGACATATCTTAATAGGTTATCATCTATGGTGAGTTGTCCCAGCCTCAGCTCATGAAACACTTCGACACAATCATCATAGTATCACTCACCTAAGTAGTGATTCTTGAAGTGTTTACCAAAATCCTCCCACAATAATATATTTTCTCCTCCAGTACTTGTACATTGTTTTCCTCTTCCCACGATATGGAAACTTTTCCTTGTAGTTGATAAACAACTAACCTGGCTTTCAGGTTACTCTCATAATCGTAAACTTGAAAATAATTAGTCATGTTTAATAACTAGGCCTTTGCGTCATCCTCTTTTTCCCCATTGAAAGTGGGGGAATTGATCTTCTAGAATTCTCCTTAAAGTTCTAGCTACCTTTTCCACTTAGACTTCCAGAAATAAGTTTTATCTGATTCCCCTTCACTCTCACATTTTTCAAGTTCCATCTTTTCTCCTTTCATTATTTCTTGTTCCATTTTTTTCTCGCTTGAATTCTCTATCAAATTTCTTATCATCCCCTCTTGCTCCTCGCTGGCACGTATCGACCATTCATTACTATCCCTTAAATGTACCAAATCCCGTTGTAGATTTTGTATAGCCTCCATCAATTGATTGCAGTTGGAGTGGCTCCTTCCTCCAGTTCTACATACAACCCATCTCTTGCAGGGATAGTAGCTTTATCCTCAATCATCTTGCTGAGTATATCCCTTAACTTAATCATATTGTAGTTCACATGGTGCAGAAAATGATTTGTTATTTTATTGTACTTTTCCTACATGTATAATTTTCTATTGTGGTGGTTTGTTAAGGCCTAGTGAAGCACATGGGCTCTGATACCATTTGTCATATCTCCCTTCCACACACTACATAAAAAAAACTTTCATTTATACGTATGTATTTCGAAGAATTATTTGTTGCCAAGTTCTTCTTAACTACATGCATTATGTACGTTGTTGATATTACCATTTTATGTGTGTATACACCATCACTAAGGAATATTTGAGCTTTATGACTAAGGGGTTTATGTTAACATTGGATAACCAATATTTAAATTGGGGCTTTGCATAACATTATGCCACTTCTTCTAGCTAGACATCAAAGTTTACCAAAGGTTACAAAGAGTTATTTTCAAAAGGTTTTCTTTGTATAACTATGCTTTACCAAAGGTTGAACTCTGAGTTTGTATACTTAAAGATATCAAGGGCACATACTATGCGACCTTGGTGGTGGAGGATGGAAAATAGTTAATGTTTGTTCCTAAACCCTTAGATTCCATAGTCATAAGGGTTGATTGAATACACCTGTGCATCTACCAATGCTCTAATGCCACATCATAGGGTTCATGTGGATGGTGAGATGGCCCTCGCTTCGCTTAACCAAGCTGGAGTCATGATCAACAACCATGATCGAGGGTTGAGATCTGATGGTGAATGCTAATATGACAATCCTAAAACCCTAAGCAAAGTTCTTCATCACATTTCTGATTTCATTGATGTTGCATTGCGCTCTAAGGGGTTGGACTCGCATGTTTGGTATAAACACTTAGGTTGCATATCTACCCTCTTGTCAAAATCTCACATACAGCTGGTAGGAGTCCTTCCACCTTTTGTCCTACTCTCTAGAACCATGTGCTAGCTGTTTGCGCAGAAATAGAAAGTGTTACCTCAGTTTTTTGTTCCATAATTTTACAATTTCTCCCAAGTCAAGCCTTGTAGTGGATTTCATCATTTATTTGGTTGTTTTCTCTCATGGTGACACAAAGTCTAACCAAGTGCTTGGTTTTAGGTAATTGGGGTTTCTATTTTGCTTTCACCTTGATGGATTTCACTTGCTGGGATTTTCTTATCATTTTACCTATGGATTTTCCTCCAGCTAATGGTTCAGTTAACCTTATGACAGAGGTGGAGGTTCAGATACTCCTTTACTTTTGGTGTTTGAATCTATGGTTCCTCTAGCAGAATGTTGTACCCAAGCTCTCAAAATGGGATCAGTACACACATATGAAGCTTACATTTATCTTACCTAGCTCCTCTGAGGGTGTATGGAAAATGATTTATGGTAATGTGACTGAACTCCTGCTAATATGTGTTCCTCTTTGTCCCTATGGGTGTTGGTGTCAGTCTATGGATTCCACTCAGTGTTCTCCCTACAATTTGTAGTTAACTATCATTTTAGTCTCTTCTAGTTTCCTTTCTGTATACTTTGTCGTTATATTTTTCTCTTGGGTTTCTACTTTCTTGTGCCATGTTTCTATTGTTGTTGGTACCCACTGCTTGCAGGTATCAAAACCCTCTTAGATTTGGGTTCAAGGTCCTCATTCTCAGCTACATGTGTCTTCCTAACTCATCACTGCGTTGGTATCTTTTCCCAGGTCTATTAGATTCCTATTCTGGTGGTTTTTGGGTGTTGCTGGTCCATAAGATCTCCTTTGCTCTTCCTCATTGTTTCCCATTTTCATTCCACTTCACTGTGGAAGCCTTAATGGCTTGAGACCTTATATGGCCTCGATGGTCTATGCTTGTTGTGTTTATTTCTGGATATAAAGTAATTTTTGCGGGTTTTTCCCCATAGTTATTCATGTAGTCTCCTATTACTCGATTGATTCACTGCGAACTATGTCGAGTGAACTGGAGGATGCATATTTTTATTATGGAGGCCCAGTGTGAGGATTTTGGCATTTCATTCAAGGTCATTGAATTTTTTTTTTTTCTTTTATAAAATCTTGTATACTGCAACCATTCTCCAAGGTTGTAATGGTTTAATATACAAATATAGAACCATGTGAATTTCTCTGTGCAAATATCATTGTTGGGTTATGATGGTTTTTCCAAATAGTCATAGTTCCTTGTGTTGTGTCATCGTTATGTGCGATATTTGAGTGAAATTTATTAACTTGTTACTGGGAAAAAGTACTATTGTGTTTGTTTACTACTCTAGCAATTTTTGTATATCACTACCTATTTAGTTAATCTGTATACCTATATAAATTCTTGGTTTTATTCTTTAGATACATATGTGTACCTGTTAACTTCCTGGGTATTCGTTGTGTGGATGGTTCAGGTTCAACCTCATGTTAACTGCTAGTTATGAATTGCGTACACACTTATTAGAGGACTATAACTGCTAGTGTGTAGTGTTAATATTTAGGAGCCCTCTTCAAATTCTTGACTAAGCAACTATGAAGTGAGAGGGACTCCCCACTCTTTTGGTCAATGTCTTGGCCTTGTATCTAAGTCTTCTCTTCATGTTATATTTCTTCTTGTTTTACAGTTATAGACTTTTGAAAACTGATATTCCAACTGCAGTCTCCCCTTGTACATAACTTAGTTTTTCTTTGGCATACTTCTTTTCTATTAGGGAACTGTTCTTGCAATAGTTATTTCAGGTTTTCATTTATTTGACTTATTAATGCCTTTCCTGATCATATACTCGTATTCATTATCTATATGTAAAAGGATAAGAGAAGTCTAGCAATATTGTAAATGTTGTGTTTCTCTGTTATTCCTTTTCGTTCATATTGCAGTGCTTAAATTTTAATTTTCTATTATTCCTTTCTATTTGTAATGTAGTGCATATGCTACTCATGTTTAACACATAATTTAACTATAAAATTCAATAAAATGCACATTTTTTTCATTCTGCAATACACCATTTCTCTATTGTAAATGCTATAGAAGGTATATCTAATTCATCATTACTATACTTAATATACTCAGTATAATCTTGACCTTAACACCACACACTGACAGGATTTACATAAAAATATTGTAATCTTCTTACATTATAAGCATTCACCAATAAAAACATCATTACATTATGTTTAAGTATTAATCTAGGAAAAAATAGTCATTTCATAGCCAAAACCAACCATAATTATCAAAAGTAATGTAAATCATAACCTAAACAAAAACTTTGTAGTTAGAAAACACTTACAGATTGAGCACTGTCATCCTCGCAACCATAGAACTGCTCTTCTTCAGTTCACCCCCATGCAAAGATTCATTTTTATGCCAAGATATTAATAACCTCATTGATCCTTGGAATAGATATTTTATGCCTTCTTTCCATGTGTGATTTTTCCCTAAAGTGGCATCACGCTTTTTAGAGTTTTTATTTTTTATTTTTAGCCAAAAGCTCATTTTTTTTACCTTTAGTGACAGTTTATGCTAATTTAAAATTAGCATTTATCTCCAGCTAAGTTCTTAATGGATCTTTATCTCCAAGTTTACCCATAATTGTTTCTAGAATTCTTATCATGGAAGACCATCTTATCCACAATCTCTTTTACACATGTTGAACTTGCAAATGTTTCCAATTTCATTTTTTATTTATATATAACCATTTATATACATCATTATATCATAAATGTCAGACTCTTAACAATCAACCAAAAGTACCAATCACTAATAAAAATACTAATTAATTTTTCAGAGGAGGAGAGGTGTTACATTCTCCCTCCTTTTTATTTACACCATCCTTTATGTTTAATTTTCAATTTCAATTTGCTAAAATAATGTTAGGTAATTCCTTCACATTTATTCTTCCACTTTCCATGTGGCCTCCTTAGTAGTATAATGTCTCCATTGCACCTTAACTTGAGCGACAACTCGATTCCAGAGCCAAATATCTTTCCTGTCTAGAATATTGAGAGGTTCTTTCAAAATCGCTTTCTGTTGAAATGTGGAAACAACAATATTCCAATTTATTTTCTCCTTGAATTAAATTGTGAATTAAAATTGAATTTAGTTTTAACAACTACTTGGAAATAATTAACTAATTCATTTTGAATTAATTAGTTGGATAAATTCAAGTTAGAAGTCTTTCTGAAGTCATGCAAGAGTTATCCCTTGAATTAAGGAGATAAGATTGAGTTATATTTGAGTTGTAATCAGTTAACTCAGTTTACTGAGTTAAGTCTAGTTAAATTAGTTCCAAACAATTTGAGGAACTAATAGACAGTCAACAGTCAGTTGATGCATGCATGCACTCAACTAGTGTACTCTAGTTAATTGAAGATTCCCTCATCAAAAACTCATGCATGTCTATTCTGAGAAAGACCCAGTTGAGATTAAAGACAAGGACATTATACTATCAGTTGCATATGTTTTCCTATAAATAAAACTCATGCATGCAGTCAAGGATCATTCCTTGAGGATTGCGTAGTTCTGATAGTGTGTGAAATTAGGTTTTCCACTTGGTTGAAGGAGAGTCATCCCAGAGGAACAACACAAGAAAATAGGAGCTTGGAGGGTAGAGAGGAAGGTTGGAGAGCAATCAAGATTGCCTGTGAGCATCTCGGAGGATTGTACTGAGAGCTGGCTAGCTGTGAGAGCTAAGGCTTTGTATAATTCCTATGTATTTCCACCTTCTATGATAATACAGATAGTGGGGTTTTTAACTGAGGCTTTCCCCAAAGTATTTTCATGTGTATTGTGAATTGGTTCTTCTTCTTCTAGTTATATTATTCAGCTTGATCTTTAAGCTTCCGCAAATTTATAGTAGAAGTACGTTATAGTATTCTTCTTTGATTTATATTGAATTATCTAGTTAACCTACATACATATTTTCTACACCTTCAGGTTCCACCTGTAGAATTTTCCAATCAATAATATGAGTACCATCATGTATATATTTTTTTCATAAAGATACATGAAATCTGTTATGAACTTTAATGTGACTAGGCAAAGATAATTGGTACGCTACAGGTCCGACTCGATCCAAAACTTCAAACAGTCCACAAAACTATCAGGATAGTTTGGAGTAGGTCCCTGTTCGAAGAGAGAGTTTTTGAGGTTTCCCGTCAGATAAACATGGTCCCTAACTTTAAAATACTTATCTTTTATTTTCTTATCCATGTAACTCTTTTGTCGGTCTTGTGCTGCTTTAAAAATTTGCTAAATTTTTCATACCATCTGTTCCATTTCCTGTAATAGTTCTAGTCCCAAAATCAACATGTCCTTTGGTTGTCTCCAACTGAGAGGTGTATTGCATTTCCTACGTACAATGCCTTGAAGGGGTTTATTTTTATAGAGATTTGGTAGTTTTTTATTATACACAAATTCAGTTAAATGTAAAAATTCCTCCCACTGGGTAGGCTTATCCATCACATACATTCTGAGGATATCCTCTAGGATCTGATTGACCCTTTCTGTTTGCCATCCGTTTGAGGATGGTAGGCTGTGCAAAAATTTAACTTATTCCCATATTTCTAAGTAGTTCTCTCCAAAAAGAGAAGGTAACCTCCTTTAATCGGATGCTATTACATAATTATCTTGCAAAAAAACTCCTCCCAGCCCCTCCATACATGCATCTCTACACACTGTAAATTCTTTGTTTAAATATGCCAGTTTCAAGATAGGAGCTGCGATTAATAAACACTTTAGTTTATCCAAACTTAACTGGCAGTCGGCTGACCATTCAAAGTTTACCCCTTTTTCTGTAGAGATGTGATGGGATAGGTTATTTTTTAGAAGCCTTCAATAAACCTACAATAATACACTGCAAGTCCCATAAATGACTTGACAACAACTACATCCTTTGGTATAAACAAATTAACCATGCCCTTTACTTTATCGGGGTCCACTGCTAATCCCTCTTTCAAGATGATATGCCCTAGATACTAGATTCTAGTTTTATAGAATTCACACTTGCTAAATTTGGCGTATAGTTTTCTTTCTCTTAAGGTTTGTGGCACCAACCTTAAGTGTTCCTTATGATCCTCCTCATTCCTGGAATAGACTAGAATATCATCAATAAATACCAATGCAAACTTATCCAAGAATTTGTTTAGTACACTATTCATTAGACACGCAAAGGTTGCAGGAGCATTAGTCATGCCAAATGGTAACACTACAAACTCATAGTTTTAGTTTCGAGTCCTAAATGTTGTCTTATAAATATATTCATCCTTGATTCTCAACTGATGGTATCTTGTTCTCAAGTCAATTTTTAAGAAAACAGTGGCTTCCCTTACCTGATCAAATAGATCATCAATTCAAGGGAGGGGGTATTTATTTTAAGAGTCACCTTGTTTAACTAATGATAGTTAATACCAATCCTAAATGTACCATCCCTTTTGTTAACCAATAATATAGGTGCTCCCTAGGGTGACACACTGGTCGAATATATCCTTTATCTAGCAGCTCTTGCATCTACATCTTCAGCTCCATTAATTCTAATGGGCTCATTCTATAGGGTGCTCTAGACACCAGGATTTCACCCAGTACCAACAATATGGTGAAGTCTATATCTCGATGGGGTGGTAAACTGGGAATCTCCTCAGGAAATACATCTAACAATTCATTAATAACTGGAACAACATTTGCTTCCAATTCTTTATTTTGTTGTTCAGTTTCTTTTGTCTAAAACATAAATATTTGGCATCCATTCCAGGCACTCCTCTTAACTTCTAGAGTGGTAATTTACCTTAACGAAATTGGTTTTGGCACACCCTAAATGATGTGAGTTTTTATATTCGAGCTTACACAAGTTACAGTTTTTGCTAGGCATTTTATGAGTGCTTCCTATCACTCCAGCCAATCCATTCTAATTAATATGTCATAAGACCCAAGGGGAAGTACATTTAAGTCTACTATGGTAAGGTATGTGTTGATGGTGTTGGACCCGCCAACATGTCAAGGGCTCTCCCTAGTAGGAAGTCCAAGTTAGACCTCAGACCATCTAGTGTAGGAGTCCCAGCAGTGGGTCATACGGTAAGGCCTTGACTATGATTTCGCATAGCGGCAAGTAACATAACTCTATTGGTAGCTAGGGTGTGACAGCTGCGGTGAGTCAAGGAAGGTGCATGAGAGGTTCTAACACATGGGGGTTGAGATGGGTGCGCCCCTTGGTAACCTGTAATAGTACTCGACTTGGAAGGGAACACACGAGCAAAGATGCATCACACGCTGGAAAGCAAGTTAGTGAGCAATCCAAAGTGATGGGTAAATCAACAACACATTTCAAAAAGATTCATACATACTTATACAGAATAGTCCATACATGTATGCATAAGAAAACAATACATATATCATTTAGAGTAAACCAAATAGCATAGAATACAATACAACATATACATGAAATGTGTTTGCTCTGTTATATTAAGAAGTGTAAGTTCCAGTCATACAATACATCCATGTCCAACCACTAGTTCCAATAGTGGAACGTTACAGCCACAACCCCCTGCTCCTCCAAAGAGATGTACTAGCTTTGTGCAGTGGAGAAGCCAAGGCTCATTACAATAATTTCCAAGCTCTCTCTAAGATAGCCTTATTGAAAGATTAGCTGACCAAAAGCCTATACAATGAGTTATAAGGTATTATTTATAGCAAAGGGCAGGGTGACCCTTGACATTCCCCTTTGAGACAGTTCATCTACCCTAATGAATCTTCATCTACTCTATGATTGTTACATATAACTATCGACACTTGAACTTCCACTTGAAAGGACATTACATTATAATTCACATGTGCGCATGTGAGACAAAATGGCTTGAGCAAGCCATGCAAAACATCACTGACACTTGGTCTATTGTGGTGAGACCAACTCTTTGACATGCTTATGATGGTCAAAGGTGATGAGCTGATGCCAAGCTTGGTTGTTCGTGATGGTGTCCGTACGCATAATGGTGACATCTTGCTGAAGCAAACTCTTGCCTTCGTTGCATTTGGGTGCATTGATATGGTTACTCTATCCAACTCTTCTGCTAGCATGAGCATGGTAATATTGGTGTGGCCAAACCAGCAACACAATGATGCATAGTGTCCATGTTGATCTTCCAATGTGTGCTGGTGGTCATGCACATCAACTGTCAACTAAATGTTTAATTCCAGTTGGACTTGCTTCTTGTCTTCGCCTTGGTGAGTGTGCTGAATGGGTGGGATTGCATGCATGCACACAATGACACTACTCAACATGTCTACTATGTGCCAGCTGCTGGGGTGGATCTATAACTTGTACGGGTGCAGTTTCATCCGTGAGTACATGTTGTGCCCCTTGATGTTCCTGTTCTTGCTGCAAATCATTCGCTTGTTTGTATAGCTCATGTTCTTCCTTGAGTTTCTTCTTCAGCACATGCAACTCCTTCTTTGTTCCATTCTCTGTCTTCATGTGATCTTCATGTCGCGTCGTCACCTCATAGTCTAAGTCTCTGGTGTTTCTTTCATCATCAGTGGATCTGCTTGAGCTTGCAACTTTGTTCTACCTTTGTGTTCTCAACAACCTTCCTCTCGCATTCGTTTAATCCAGTATACTTCCTTTCGCTGTTATTCATGATGTTTCTCATTGTGATGCTTCTATCGTCATATCTTCATGTCCTTGTCAAAGAACAACTTGATGTCTTCGTGGGTAGGAAAGTCCATAGACACTTGATCCATTGCATCCCCAAGTGTGCTATTAACGGTGTCTTCAACTCTACTCTCTTGGAAACCATTGTACTTGTACTATTGAGAGGCAGATGAAAAACTGCGATACCTAGAGACATGGAAACACTAATGGCAAGAAATCTGTCATTTGAAACCAAAATGAACTTGAGAACTAACTCGCAACATACCTGTGTGACTGATCATGAAGGTTACGCAATTTCCTTCAGGAGATCGGGAGACTGATTGCCAAGACTGCGTAAGGAATAGTTTGTGTTGCTAGGAGGTTGACTGACTACTAGAACTATGCAATGCATAGTCTAGTTTGGCTACTGACTGCTTTAATTGCACAATGTGCAATCTCTGCTAGCAATGGTTGCAGGCTCAGTGACTACATTGTGTAATTTTATTGGCCGGCATTCACTCTCCCTTAAAATTGCGCAATGCAAGATTGCAGGACAGTCATAGGGTAGAACTATGTATTTCCTAAGAGGAATAAAGAGCCTTCCCTCTCAGGATTGTGCAATGTTGTCTTGGTGAGGCAAAGTCTGGGTCAAGGCTGCCTGGACCCGCCGATGAGCGACTAAAAGCGAATGTTAATGTGAATGCATGACAACACTGAGTGTAAACATAAGTGAATGATAATGCAATCATATAATGGATGACAGATTCAAAAAACGAAACAACATGCATGGTGGTGGTGCGAGTTGCCGAATCGGTGACTGTTCATGAAAAACAATTTCATGCATGCGATAGCAGTGATATGTTAATGAAAACTGAAACGGTGCTAGTGAAAACTTGTATGTATCAAAACGACAACAAGAACTCGCTAAAATTAGGTAGACATTGCTCATATGAAGCGAAATAGAAAAAGCGCCAGAAATGCAACACAAGACATGGAAAGCGGTCTTACCCCAGAGCAGCTGAGTTGAATGTGTTGACAGCTCCTATATGCGATGTGGGATGTCAAAGCTGCAAGGTTGTTGTGAGGAATGAGCTCCGTAGTTTTTAGTTGATGCATTTTGATAAATCCAAGATTTTGACATGCATGCCACAAATATAGGGAAAGAGACACTTGATGGGAGGTTTCTGAAATGATCCTTGCATGTAACCTCAACCTGCGAAAAATAGACCCCTGAAACAAGGGATGCCTTTGCATTTTGCCTTGGGAGAAGCAACCCATGCATGGGAGTATGTTTTTATTGGTCCTAGAGGGAACCAATAAACTCCGCTACACATGCAAGAGGCTGCTCAACTGATGGGAGAAAATGCAAACTTCTAGATGGGAGCTGGGCTGGCTGCTTAGAATATTTGCACAATTTCTAGGCAGAGTAGCTGACTGCTACCCAGCTCTGCACAAACTCTGGGCCGAGCAACCTAGCTAGGAAGGATTGCACAATTTTCTGGGTGAGGCTTGCTAAGCAGAATTGTGCAATTCTGGGGCCCAACAGGCTGCCAGTTACGATTGCACAATTTCTAGAGGGAAGGTTGGTTACCCTCTAGATTTCTACAAATTCTTGAAGGCGCTGCTTAGCCTACTACTGGACCAAGTCCGGATGAACAGCCAATGAGGGGAATGCATCAAGGTTTGATCGACATGCTATCTTTTGGCAAGAAAATTACTGGAGCTTGTGTAATTGACAAAGCAAGACATGCAGCTATAAAGGTTGGTAGGGAGGCTCCAAAACTAAGATATGGAAAAATTTTGGAGGGTGGTTGTAGTCGCTACAAAACTTGGGGACACACTAGTAGAAATCCAGCGCTTTGAATGGACATTGTTATTGCAAAAAAGGTCTAACACCTCCAGAAGTATTGTTCAATTATTAGCTTGTCTTGGTTTCACACTAGCTTGATTGTAAGATGTAGCATCCACCAAGCTCTTCATCGATTTATACAAATTTCAAGCCAAGTCAACATAGTTGTTTCAATTAGGGTTGAGGGGTATATTTATGCACAAGCATTATAATCGTCAGAGTCTTAGTTTCATCTTTGGTGTTGCTCTGCTACCAACAGCCTAGATAGTACTTGGCGAAGTCACATAGGAACACAAGCATGGCTCTGATACCAATGAGCCTGGTCAGTACCCTAGCGGAGTTACTTCCATCACCTCTCTATGTAGGAAGCCTTTCTCTTCTTTCACCTTATTCGTTTTTCATTTTTTCAAACTTCTTTTTTTCGCTTTTTTTTTCATTTTTTTATTTTCGTAATTGTGCGTAGCACTTATTCATTTGATAGGTGGAAAAGGGATCCCAACTTATTGAGAGAAAAAGAGGTTTTTCGAGCAGAGAAGTAGTTTATTATATCTCTGACATGCATTTTAAGGTTTTCCCCCTCACCTTACTCTACTTGACTGAGCTTACAAGGGTTAAACCAAAAACAACCGACTAGAGTAGGTGACACTAGTTAGCACACAAGTGTTGTGTTTTCACCAAGGTTCACTTCTAACAGTACATATTTTCCTTCGACATATCATGAACTAAAAGTAATGAGGTCTTCATACATAGGCAAGATGACAGATAACCAACTAGTGATAGTTATACAAGGCCTCTTGTACTTTACCCAGCTTATCTCAAGAGTCATACATGGTTTCATGCATGCGAAACTAACCTATGAACAAAACAAGAAAAATAACAAACAACAAAGCAAAGGAAGAACATAAGTGAAAGAAAAATCAAAACGAGTAAGAAACAAGCAAGCAAACAAGCAAACAAACAAAGCAAGTAAGCAAACAAGTATGCAAGAAAACAATTGAAAGCAAACACTACTCCTACTCCTAAACTAACGGTGCATGGGCTTGATCACGTGAAGTGATATTTCCAATGTAGCCACTGGCGCATTAGTTGACCCTTGTTAGTGAAGGTTTGGTCCCTGAGCAACCCAGTTGTGTGAACCATCAAGCCAGAAAGATATAACAATGAATACAACCACACTTTTTGTTTGAAGGTACCCATGGGACATAAGTGAGTGGGAGTGCATGAAGAGCAGTCTATGGACTTACCATGGTGTTGTGCGACATTGTGTGCAACTTTGAAGCATAAACACACTCTTGACTATGATATGCAAGCAAACAAAAGAAGCAAAGATAACTTGCGTCGTGCACGTGTGTTTTCAATGTAAGATTCCTCCAATGCATGAGCGATAGGATCATGTAGTTTGAGTGGAGGAAACATGATCTGTGTGTGAGATTGATCTTCAATGCATACATATGAGTGATGAGGAGCCTCGGGTGATCGAGCAGTTTCCTAATTAGAAGTGAGACTGACCTCAAGAGAGTGAGGACATGACATAACCATCAGCTCGGGCTGAAGTTCCTCGACAATCTTGGGTGTTTCAACTTCCTCGTCAGATAGATCATCATAAATCGGTGGCTTCGAAAGATCAAATGTGGTAGAGTCATGATCATGATCAAATATGGAAGTGAATGGATCACAACAGCCATGATCAGAAAAATCAATGATTTCATTGGCATCCTCATGATTAGATGAATCAAACATAGGGGTAGATGAGAAGTGAACAAATTCATCCTCTATGTTTCTAGAAAAGGCAAATGAATGATCAAGTGGATTTTCAATGAATAACTTATCCTCTCTTTTGTCGAATGATGGACCAACATTTGATGTGTCCTGTGAGTGATCAACAATGGGTCTATCCATGGATGGAGATATACATGCAAAATCATGGATGGCAGGTTCACCAAAGATGTTAGGAAAGAATGGAGGAGGCTCGGATGGAAGGGAGTCATCCTTCACCGAGTGTCGATGCTCAAGCTCCCACTCATACTCTTCATGAATGATAGTGCATGTTGGTTATGTAACACCAACTCCATCAATGTCTTTTTCCTCATTCATAACAAGTGTAGAGTCTGAAATGGAAGAAAACAAGACAATATCATCTGGAGGAACAACTGAGTGTGAAGATGGAGGTCATGGAAAAAGATGCATATGACAAATCGATGGACTCACAACCAAATGTACATGAAAATTGAGTGAAGTGATGTTGGGAGGATGTGAAAGTTGAACAAGTGTGTGACCATGATCCTCAACATCACTTGGCAGTGGCGGAGCTGTTTGATGAGGGGATGGTGGACAGTCACCCATGACAGTGATTGCATGTGGCTAAGATTGCACAGCTCCCTCACTGAAGAATGTTGAATGATGCTTGATTTCAAACTTCTTCTTGGGATGAGCATATTTCTTAAGGCAATACACGAATCAGTCCCAAAGATAGAAAAATTTCATCTGGCTCGTCAGAGCTTGAAACTGTAAGTCACGGAAGCACTCCCAAAGATCCATAATCAATTCACGCAGAGCCTTCCGTTGTTGTAATAGATTTTGGTCAAGATGGTCTGGATCAAAATGATAGAAAGTGTCTTCAATGAGATCACATAATTGCTCAAGTGAGTGCATGTTGTCAGCTGGTAGGCTGCACAACCATCGAAGTGGATATTCTCGAAGTGTGTATGCAAGAAGCAAGCTAGCCTATTCCTCAGAACACCCATCTTCCTCATGAAGCATGCAAGGAAAGTCATGTAAGTAATCAGGCCATGCCACTTTTCCTTTGCCATCATATGTGTAATTGGATAAGTGATCGAAAAACTTGCTCATGATGGTGACATCTTCATGATTCGAGAAACATCGCGGAGGGATGAGAGTGCAAGAATCGATGAAATATACGCAAAGGTTCAAAACAAGATGAGAAGACATAGCTTGTCATCTGGCCCTCCTTCTAGCACCAGAAATGTTGACGGTGTTGGACCCACCAACATTTCAAGGAATCTCCCCAGTAAGAAGTCTCGATTAGACTTCAGACTTCTTGGTGTAGGAGTCCCAGTAGTGGGTTGTACGATAATGTGTTGACCATGATTTCGCATAGAGGCGGGTAAGAGAAATCTATTGGTAGCAAGGGTGTGACAACTGTAGTGAGTCAAGGAAGGTGCACGAGAGGTTCTAACACATGGGGGTAGAGATGAGTGCACCCCTTGGAAACCTGTAATAGTACTTGGCTTGGAAGGGAACACACGAGCAAAGATGCATCACAAGATGGAAAGTAAGTTAGTGAGCATTCCAAAGTGATGGTTAAACCAACATCACATTTCAGAATGATCCATATATACTTAGACATAATAGTCCATACATACATGTGTACACAAACAATACATATATCATTTAGAGTAAAATAGATAGAATACAATACAATACAACATATGCATCAAAGATGTTGGCTCTGTTATATTAAGAAGTGTAAGTTCCAGCCATAACATCCATGTCAAACCACTAGTTCCAATAGTGGAACGTTACATCCATAAATGCCTTCTCCTCCAAAGAGATGTACTATATTTGCGCGGTGGAGAAGCCAAGGCTCATTACAATACTATCCAAACTCTCTCTATGATATCCTTATCAAAAGCTTGGCTGAACAAAAGCCTATACAATGAGTTATGATGTACTATTTATAGCGAAGGGTGGGGTGACCCTTGAGATTCCCCTTTGAGATAGTTCATCTACCCTTGTGACTCTTCATCTATTCTATGACTGTTACATCCAACTATTGACACTTGAACTTCCACTTGACAACACGTTACATTACAATGCACATGCTCCCATGTGAGACAAAATGGTTTGAGCAAGCCATGCAATACATCACTGACACTTAATCTACTGTGCTAAGACCAACTCTTTGACATGCTTTTGATGGTCGAAGGTGATGAATTGATGCCAAGCTTGGTTGTCCATGATGGTGTCTATGCACTTAATGGTGATATCTTGTTGAAGTGAACTCTTTCCTTCGTTGCATCTGGGTGCACTGATATGGTTCCTCTAGCCACCTTGTTAATTAACATGTGCATGGTCTTCTTGGTACGCCTGAATCGATAACACACTGATGCATAGTGTCCATGCTAATCTTCTAGTGTGTGATGGTGGGCATGCGAATCAACTGTCAACTACATGTTCAGCTCTAGTTGGACTTTCTTCTTGTCTTCGACTTGGTGAGTGTGTTGAAAGGGTAGGATCACATGCATGTACACAATGACATGCGTGCGCACAATGAAATGCATGCTACTGCATTCCTTTGCATACGATCAACAACACTACTCACCATGGCTGCTTTGTAACAACTGTTGTGATGGATCTATAGCTTGTATGGGTGCAGTTTCATCCATGAGTGGATGTTGTGCCCCCTGATGTTCCTGTTCTTGATGCAACTCATTCGATTGTCTGTGCAACTCATTTTCTTCCTTGAGTTGCCGCTTTAGCACACGCAACTCCTTCTTTGTTCCATTCTCTATCTTCCCACGATCTTCATGTCACGTCCTCCCCTCATAGTTTGAGTCTCTAGAGTTTCTTTCATCATCAGTGGATCTGCTTGAGCCTAAAACTTTGTTCAACCTTTGTGTTGTCAACAACCTTCCTCTTGAATTCATTTAATTTGGTATGCTTCCTTCAGATGTTGTTCATGATGTTTCTTATTGTAACGTTGTTGTCGTCATACCTTGATGTCCTTGTCTAAGAACAACTTGATGTCTTCATGGGTAGGCAAGTCCATAGACACTTGATCGATTGCATCCCCAAGTGTGCTCTTAATGGTGTCTTCAACTCTACTCTCTTGGAAACCATTGTACCTATACTGCTGAGAGGCAGATGAACACCTATGATACCTAGAGACATGGAAATACTCATGGCAACAAATCTGTCAATTGAAACCAAAATGAACTTGAGAACTAATTCACAAAATACCTGTGTGACTAATCATGAAGGTTGTGCAATTTCCTTAGGGAGGTCGGGAGACTGACTACCAAGATTACTTAAGGCACAGTCTAGGTTGTTGGGAGGTTAACTGACTACTAGAACTACGAAATGCATAGTCTAGTCTGGCTGCTCACTGTTGTAATTGTGCAATGCACAATCTCAATAGGTAATGGTTGCAAGGTCAGTGACTGCATTGCATAATATTTTGGGCCAGCAGTCACTGTCCCTTAGAATTGCGCAATGCAAAACTGCAGGATAGCCACTAGGAAAGAAATGCACATTTCCTAAGAGGAAGACAGAGCCTTCCCTCTCAGGATTGCACAATGCTATCTTGGTGAGGCATAGTTCGGGCCAAGGCTGCCCGGACTCACCGACAGGTGATTGAAAGCAAATGTGAATGTGAATACATGACGATATTGAGTGTAAATATAACTGAATGATCGTGCATGCAAATAGTGGATGACAGATTTAGAAAACTAAACAACATGCATGTGGGTGGGGCGAGTTGCCAAAGTGGCGATCGTTCATGAAAAACAGTTTCATGCATGTGACAATAGTGAGATGTTAATGAAAAGTGAAGTGGTGCTAGTACAAGCTAGTATGTATCAAAATGACAACAAGCGCTCAGTCAAATCAAGCAGACAATTTTCATATGAAGCGAAACACAAAAAGCGCCAGAAATGCAACATAAGACATGGAAAGCGGGCTTACCCCAAAATAGTTGAGTTGAATGTGCCAATAGCTTCTAGATGTAATGTGGGATGTCAAGCTGCAAGGCTGATGTGATGAATGAGCTCTACAGTGTCTGTTTGATGAGTTTTCATAAAATCGAGGTTGTGATGTGCATGCTACAAAACTAGGGAAAGCGACACTTGGTGGGAGGTTTCTGAAATGATCCTTGAATGTAACCTCCAACTACCAAAAGGAGACCCCTAAAACAAGGGATTCCTTTTCACGTTTCCTTGGTAGAAGCAGCACATGCATGCAAGTCTATTTTTCTTGGTTCTGGAGGGAACTGGTCAACTCAGCTACACATTCAAGAGGTTCCTCAACTGATGGGAGAAAATGCACACTTCTCGCTGGGAGCTGGGTTGGCTTCTCAAAATATTTTTGCAATTTCTAGGTAAAGTAGCTGACGGCTACCCAGATCTATGCAAATTTTGGGCTAAGCAACCTAGCTGGGAAGGATTGCGCAATTTTTTGGGTGAAGCTTACTCAGGAGAATTGCACAATTCTAGGGCCCAACAGGTTGCCTGTCAGGATTGCATAATTTTTGGAGGGAAGGCTAGTTTTCCTCCAGATTTGTACAAATTCTTGAAGGAGCTACTTAGCCTAATGCTGGATCAATTCTGGATGAACAACTTGTGAGGGGAGTGCATCGAGGTTTGATCGACATGTTGTCTTTCGGCAATAAAACCACTGGAGCTTGTGTACTTGACAAAGCAAGACATATTATTGTGAAGGTTGGTAGGGAGGCTCCAAAAAGAAGCTAAGGTTGAATTTTGGAGGGTGGTTGTAGTCGCTACAATAGCATGCATTTAGATTTAATTGGTATTGTTTTGCCTAGCTAGTGACTCTTATCTTGGTACCAGTGGCCAATTGTACCAACCAAGCTATTTTGTATTTTTCTATTTTCAATTTATATTTTTCTATGATTTGTGGTCGAACATAGCTTAGACTAGCTCTTGGGTCAATTAATATAGAGACATGGTGATTGGTGAGAGTACCTTTTAGATCAATCATTGCAGAGTCATGTTTTTCTTGTATATCCTCCATGGCTGCGCTTATCCTTGGAATGATCCTCGCCATGTCATTTACTATAGTAGCCTCATGAATAGTTTGTATATTCTGCAAAGACTTGGGACTGTATGGGAAGTTTCTCAGTAAATAAGACTCACCACATCCCCATTATTTTAGCGATCCCTTCACTCTATCCCCATTACATTCCCTAAGAAGTTGCTTGCTTAATCACTGTCACTTTTTCAACCTTTTCCACTGATGATGCCGACCAAAAGTCCCGAGGTATCGTGGTTTTGGTTGTCTTCCTCCCATTTTGACCTTGGTCTTATCCTTATTTGGTCAAGTCTTGGGTCCTTCCTCTTTTCCTTTAAACTATCGGTAGCATAATGATCCAGGTGGATCTCCCAACACCAGTGGCATGGAAAAGGCTCAAAATTCAAAGTGGTCAAAAGATGATGAACTTGACAACAGATCGAAGTGCTCATCACCCTGATTCCAACGGTGTGAATGACACTCCAATCTATGTTCGGATGAAGGAGATAGAGGCAGTCAAAGTTGGGTTGACTTCTTGATAACTAGGTAGGATTAATGAAGGCACAATTTGGAATTTTTCCAGTGGACGGACTCTGGCCAACTTTGTCGAGATTTCAGGTGAGATCATTGCCTGGTTAAAACAACTCCTTTGGTCAAAAACTGAATTTCCAAAAATGCACACTTTGTTTTATACAACAAAAAAAATATAAAAAAAAGGGGTGGAGGGCCACCAACCCTGCCACCCCAACTCATAACCACGTAACAATCAACATATTGGTGGAGGGGTAGGCCACAACCCTCGACCCCTCCCACAAAACCAACATAATGGGGTGGGTGACCATGACCCTGCCACCCCACAACCCTCATAACAGAACTCCCACGACATTGTTGAAATGACAAGGGAATGGTGGGTTGGCCCTTGGAGCATGGACCCAGCCCTTCCGCCTTAATAAGAAAACAACCCAGGTAGGTGGAGAGGGAGGGCCATCGAAGGTGGGCCCAGCCCAAACTAATTTTAAATTTAACATTCGGTTATGAAAAAATGGAGGATGTGGGGTTTGACCACCAGACCTCCTCCATATTAACTGGATCTTCCACCAACATGCCACAACTAACTTATTGAGAAATTTTCCCACATTTATTATTTATATTTAGTTTATCAGTGCGCCTAGGCAGAGAGTAGGCAGTGCACGCAGTTCAAGGTATAATTTTGCAGGAGGGCCGAATTTTCACTTTGTTTGACTTTGACAAATTTTATATGGTTTCAACATTTCTCGATGCCACGAATGCAATGGTGTTGTCTATTTCTGCATCAGAGTTCTACATCTTTTGGCCATTTTTCAGTATGGAGGTATAAAACTCCTTTTTTGTAACGGATGCTTGTACTCTTCTTTTTCATGCCACTTAATGAATGAAGTCCTCCCAATTGATCGAGAAGGGCCTGGAGACATAGTCCAAGTCGAATGAACTCCATTATCAACTCTTCTTGTCTTCTTTCATGCTTTATGTGTTTCTCCTCTTCTCTCATGTGCACATTAAATTTCTATGTTAAGCTATAGTTTATGCATGTAATTCTTTAACACATCTATAAGAAAAAGCTTTTGGATGACATAACCTTACCTTTCTCATGACCTCATCCATGGTTTTTGGGTTTTCAAACTCAATCTTCTCCTTGTACGCTGTAGGAAAATAGTTCATGGACCTCTGCACTTTATATTTTCCCTCCTTGAGATATGGGACATGTCATAATAACTTAGTGAATTTGGACACAAACTCATCTATGGTGAGCTATCACAACCTCAACTCACTTGCTGAGTGTATCCCTTAACTTATTCAACCTGCAGTTCACACAGCACAATAAATCATTTTTTAGTTTACTGTACGTTTCCTGTGTATACTTTTCTCTTATGGTGGTTTGTTAAGGCCCAATGAAGAGCATGGGTTCTGATACCATTTGTCAGATCTCCCTTCCACATATGACATAATTTTATTTTTCTTTCTTTCATGTATACATATGTATTTAAAAGAATTATTTGCTGCCAGGTTCTTGTTAACTCCATGGATTATGTAAGTTGTTTATATTACCATTTTATATGTGTATGCACCATCACTAAGGAACACTTGATCTTTATGATTAAGGGTTTTATGTTAACATTGGATAACTAATATTTAAATTGGGGCTTCACATAACATTATGCCCCTTCATTAGGGGAGTCTTGAGGTCTAAAATGGGCCTCCTAAGGAAATTATAAAATAATAGTGGAAATAATAAAACAAGATTAGATGACATCATCAAATTTTAGCGGGAAAAAAGAAAAAACTATTTTTTCAACTTGTGTTTTCAACTTATATCCCTATGGGTTTACTCAAATTTAAAGTGGAAACACTCATTGGATGCACAATTTGATTCCTAATATAAGAAGTACCCATGTTGCATACTTGTGATGGACCCTGCTACATGAAAAATGAGAAATACATGAAAAACGTGATTGTAATCACGTTTTTTCATGTATTTCTCATTGTTTATGTAGCAGGGTCCATAGAAAGTATAGAACATGGGTGCTCCTTGAATGAGGAATTAAATTTTATGTCCAACGAGTACTCCCGCTCAAAATTTGAGTAAAACCTTAGGGAGATAAGTTGAAAATACGAGTTGAAAAAGTAGTTTCATTATTTTATTATTTTTTCATCTTTTTACTTTTTTACTCCAAAAATGGTGAATCATCCCCCATGGTTGACATCATCATCTTGAATCCTATTGGTTCATATAAAGTTTATTTTGATTGTACATTTTTCTTAGGAGGCCCATTTTAGACCTCAAAAATCCCCTAATGCTTCTAGCTAGACATCAAAGTTTACCAAAGGCTACAAATAGTTCTTTTCACAAGGCACTATTTTTATAACTATGCTTTACCAAAGGTTGAACCCTTGATTTGTGCAATTAACGATATCAAGGGCATACTATGCAACCTAGGTGGTGGAGGATGGAAAATAGTTAATGTTTGTTCCTAAACCCTTAGATTCCATAGTCGTAAGGGTTGAATGAATGTGTCTGTGCATCTACCAGTGCTCTAATGCCACATCATGGGTTCACATGGCTATTGAGGTGACCCTATGTTTGTTTAAATAGCCTGGAGTCATGATCAACAACGACTATCGAGGGTTGAGATCTAACAATGAATGTTAATCTGATAATCCTAAAACCCTAAGTGAAGTTCTTCCTCGCCATTTCTGGTTTCATTGTTACTGCACCACGCTCTGGGCGGATTAGCCTACATGTCTAGTTCTAATGCTCAGGTGAAAAATCTACCCTCTTGTTTCCTCCAAAACCCCTCACGCGGCCTACAACAATCCTTCAACCTTTCGTCACACTCCCTCATTCCATGTCCCAGATGTCTTCTCAGAAATAGAAGGTGTTACCTCAGTTTTTCGTTCCATACTTTCATGATTTGTCCGAGGTCCAACTCTATAGGGGATTTCATCATTTCTTTGGCCCCTATTCTCTCATTCTGGAACAAATTCTAATTGAATGCTTGGTTTCAGGTAATTGGGGTTTGTATTTTTCTTTCCCCTTGATGGATTTTACTTGCTAGGTTGTTCTTATGGTATTACCTACGAATTTTCTTCGAGCTAATGGTCTAGTTAACCTTAGGACATAGGTTTAGGTTCAGATACTCCTTTGGTTGTGGTGTTTAACTCTATGGTTCCTTCAGCAAAATGCTCTTCCCAAGCTCTCAACAGAGGCTTAGTACACACATCTGAAGATTATAGGTATTTTACCTAGCTCCTTTGAGGTTTTATGGAAAATGATTTATGGTAATGTTACTAAAATACTACTAATACATGTTCCTCTTTGTCCCTACGAATGTTAGTGTCAGTCTTAGGATTCCCCTCAACATTCTCCCTCTAGATTTCTAAAACATCTCACACACAAATGGGAATCACTGGCATAATCGTCTACATCACTGGAACATTGAGTGTATGGATCATGAACATGAAATGACCAAGTCAAAGGGAAATAATGAGACCCTCTGCTTGATCCAAGGCACTAAACAAGAATGGAAGCTAGAACCAAGATACACCACCCTCTAGGCCATTCTTCTGGAATAAATGAGCTAACATTGACAGAATAGGGCCCGTAATAGAAGAGGCAATGAGGTTCCTCAACTAAAGCACGAGGGAAAATAGTAATGTGACTAATGGACTGACACTAGGGATAATGGGGAAAAATTGGGTCTGAGGGACAAATAGATGACTACCCTTGTCAGAGCATAAAGTGCATGGTTGACCGAGAAACAACGTCTGGCTCAACTCTAGAGGGGATGGGGATAGTATGATTGGAGGCCAAAAGGGGTAACATAGGATGAACATTATGCAAATATGGCTAGAATACTATGACATGATATGATGGGACATGAAATAGACTCCAAGAATGCAAGGATGACTCGATGACGCTGCCACACAGACTAGGCCCAGTGGGGACCATCAAAAAATGAGTAAATGAGGATTACTCATGGAAAGAATCAACATATGGTATGCAAAGTATTAAGGTGATGTGGACCTCGAAGTACACGTGTCGCTTTATGATGAAATTCGATTTTGAGAGGTGACAAAGTGACCTTTCATGGAAAAATGGTTTCCTGGTGAAGTGTCAAATCATCAAAAACTAAGGAAGACCCATTATAGAACTTGGTGAGAGCTTTCCAATGGTTTTAATGGTTCGTCAAATTGAGATACAGTGTAGTTCAATGGGAAATAGAAAAATTGGGTGTTTTTCGATAAAAGGACATTTTCCCTCCAATTTGGATTCATTTGCTAAGTGAGGTGTGGTGAATTTGTAGAGGAGGAAAAGGCCCTAAATCTTGTGGAGATCATAGCAGAAAAATTTAACATCGTAAGCAGGATCTACAACTTTTAGTCAAGTGGCCTTACTTATTTAAAGATGGCCTGAATACTTCTTGGAACGATGTTTCCTGGTGAAGAATTAAGGGAAGAGGAAAATGAGAATGAACTACTAGAGGAGTTCTAGAATCATCCTTGCCCACTAAGTCAAACATGGGGGCTAGGTGGTAAAGGAGTAGAACATTTGAAGATATGGTATCAAATGTCTATGATATGCGATGTGCATATAGCTCGCTAGAGGGGCTGATAGGAAAAACTATCCAAGGAAAGGGAGGATAATCGACCATACTTAGATTTGGTGGGATCTAGGCCGAGACTTAATTAAGAAGATTGACAGGGGAAAAGCATCATGCCCCCAAGCATGGGATGCTAATCTAGTATGCAATGGTGGAATGATGCCCCCCTAGCAAGAGGAATTTGTGGAGTGTCATTGTGTTCCAAGTGCTCGAAAAAGGGATTCAAGCATCTCAGCACGACTTGGCATGAAAACCTCCAAAGGATATGTAGGGGCGTATGTGCCCCCCAAGTATGTTATGGGCGTACTAGATGTATTTAGAGATATGGGCTCCAAATACTTCTATGATGCATAGTATGATTATGCATTTTGATATGACAAGGATGGTTTGCCATGTGTTTGTTTATGGTTGTCTTCTATGGTATACATGTGATAAATTCCAATCTAGAATGTTATTTTTAATGGTATCTACATAGTTATTTTGGGCTCTAGGAACATGACTGAACATAATGGTTTCAAATTCACGTACCAACAACTTAACTCATAGATATTTTCTAAATAGGATTTAGTTATGCACATGATACACACCATTCAATTACATGACTAGTAGCAAGTAATCTAAACGAACATGAAGATGACGGATGTGATGAGAAAGGGCATTGAATAAAAAACCTACCACTCCATCATATTCGGCCTGGTTATTGGTGGTAGATCCAACACATACATTGTTTGAAGGACTAACGTATGCAAGGGGGTAAAAATGGCCGAAGCTAGATTATGGGAGAAGTGACTTGCATTGTTGGCATGACTGATATACAATGTCGATGATGGATCCATCTGTAAGGTGAAAAATACAACAAATGAGATGATGCAATCTACCTAACTTCATGGCAGAAATAAAGACACAAATATCAAAGGGTTGTGCTATGAGAGAAATTTCTTGAGGTAGAGCGCATTGGGAGAATTAGGAAGGAAATGGCTTCCAAAATCCTGTAAAGAAATGTTCCCTTGCTTAAGGGTAGCGGTAATCAGCAGTAGACATAGCTTCCATGGTGTCATCATTAGGCTGAGAGATGGGTGGATGGGAGGAAGACTAACTACATGATGCATCGGCATTACTTGGTGCATCAACCTAAGAAATAAGGTTCACATATGCACCATCTGGAATGGTAGACAACGAGCTAGTAGATGGAGGACCTACAAATGTTGAGACCTAGGATTCTATTGAAAGAGGTTTGATAGAAGTGCACACAGAAACCTTCGAAAGGTTTTTCTACAAGGAACTTAATGTTGACGAAAAATAAAGGATATGTACCGTGGTGTCTGTCATCTCGACATTGCAAGGAGGGATCACAATAGTGGGCCCAAAGTTTCCCTGTTATGGTTGACTATAGGTACCAGAATCCACGGGTAGAGGGGTAGATGGTCCACTACAAGTGGCCTCGTATTCGCAAATCACCCCAAGGCAATCGTGAAATTCATCGAGGTGATGGAAACGATGGGAATAGTGACCATGGTGATCACATAGGGCACAAGAGTGGTTTGTGAATGTTGGACACCTAATCCTCAATGGGTTAGTGTGGAAGCCGAATGGAAAAAAGGAGTCCAAGAGACCTTGGGATGTGAAAACCAACGGTCACATAATGTACTATAAATGTATATCTCTTGTTAATAAAAGTTGTACTCTCATGATTTATCCTTCATATTCCTTTGATGTCCTTGTGTGTTTAACATGGTATCGGAGCTAGCTCCTTTTTAGCCTTTGTGTCCCTTGTAACTCCCTGTCTGCTCTCCATATAGCTAAGCAGGTTCTCCATAAAATTAGCTACCCCTCTGTCTGACTATTCAGTTCTCTGACTGTCATAAACGTTTAAAAAAAAAGGCATTATTGCACCTGCACCTCCACTGCATGAATTCCTTCTCTCGATTATTCTCACCTTGGTCGCATCTGTCTCCATTTATTTTCTGTAGTTGGCCACTGCTTGAGCTCTTTTTGTATTTTGAACGATTTGCCCACCTGGTATCCGTTGCCCAACACTATATCTTTGTATTATACCATATCGCATACCGAGCCATGGGCGCAACACGAAAATGTTGTATCAGCTCCAGTTGAATGCGGTTTTTAAATCATTTGAACACTGTTGAATGACGTTATTGGAATGAATCTGCTGCGCCACGAAGAGATACCTGTCTTGCTTCAACTTTGAATGGTATATACGTATTAACATTGTCCATAAAGTTAGAATGCGTTTGGTAACACTGTCTTTATTCAGCCGCAGGTTTCTCAATTGATGTATGCCGTATGATGTGGAAGCATTGCTGTCTGCCGTCATCAATGACCTGGAATAGCAAAGCAACCCACTTTTGAATAATAGTGTTGATTTATTTAATGGTATGCACCCGTCCAAGTTCTGGTGTTGAATGCGTTTTGGTATATATTAAACTGAGTTGAATGGTATACGCCTATGCCTATGCGTTTGAGTATTAACACTGTATAATGGTATGCTTGGTAACGCTGTCCCTTTAAATGGTATTGAACTGCGTTGTATGGTAACCCTGTCCCTTTAAATGGTATTGAACTACGTTGTATGGTAACGATGTATAATGGTATGCTTGGTAACGTTGTATGGTAACGTTGTCCCATTGAATGGTAACGCTGTCCTATTGCAATCGTTTATTATAACAACCCGGATGTTCAAAGAGCATTGCATAGTTATCAAGATAGGGATCATATGATCCTGCCATTAATTTTCTTCTCGACTTTTGCCCAACTATGACATTTACCAAGCACTTGGGTGTGTATAGACTATACATATCAATCTCTTTTAATTGCTTCAACATTTCGTCTACTGCTGTTTTACATTTGAGGTTGCTCCATGGTTTTCCACTGAAGAAATCGCAGTTGGATGTGATGATATGGTTTGATATTGGGACTTTATCACCGGGAATATGAAACGATATTTTCTTAAAAAAGAAATGTAATACATTCGAGTCGCAGTAATTCTGATATCTAGTAGCTACACCGATATCTCCGGTCTTCACAGACTTTCTGCTTTGTGTATACCAGTCGGTGGACGCGTGTTCGATTCTCAGGGCATACGTGTTTGATATCCCCTGAATTTCAAAAAGTGAATTGAAGATGAACAACATGGAAATTGCTCATAAACTTTTGTGACATGCTTGAATGTAACTCATCATCATGACACTTTTTGCGTCCTTCTCTGAAAGTGTAAGCTGCCTGAAGCGAAATTCCTCAAAGTGCTACTCAATATATTAGCTGCCTGAAATGAAATTCCTCGAAGTGCTACTCAATATATTTAGGTGCGGTCTTCAGATTTGTGATTTGTGAGTTAAATTTCCTTCATTCTGACTGCTGTCCAGTAAAGGTAAATAGTTGCTTCTTGTAGTCAACTTGTTCAGAAAGCAAAGAGTAAATGGTTTGTGTAAAGATGAAATGAAAGACGGTTTGTACTTGGTGAAATACTCGAGGCATTATTCAAAGCTCAGATGTATATAAGACTACAATGGTTTAATCGCTTGTTCCAAAAATGTATTGAGGCCTTCCAAATCGAATATATACTCTTGGTTGTTTCCTTCAACCATTCATTCTTGATAGGGCAAGAGCCATTCATTCTTGCAGGCCGAAAGAATTTCCTTATTTGAATCCAAGGGCATATATTATGTAGGAGTTCCAGATGCCTAGAAGACCGAATTCTTCATCATTTTAGGAGGCTGAGATTCATTGGGGATCATTTGTACCACTGCTAAAAGATCAAGGGCGCATTGAGTAAGGACAAGTCCAAGCCTTTCATTGATTAAAATAATGTTAAATTGAATATTAAAACATGGGCACATTGTTTCATTGAATTTTGGTCATATATGAATGATGTTTATTGGGTTGATGAGCATTTGAATGATTTGAGTCATTGGGTTTAAGAAGTTATGAATTTGCCTGCTGATGAGTAGATATTGGAATTAAGATAATTCCAAATATGATGGCTTTTAATGAAAGTATGAAATCAATGGTGAATGATTTTGAACCACATGAAAGATAAGCTTCTGCATGCAAATGGTATAGTTGTGAAATTTCCAGCTATTGAGGTTTTTGATTTGGGTAAAAAAAAGTTGAGATGCATGTTTATATGTGTGTGATAAAGATTTTGGGAACTTGTTGCTGATGCTGATTTGAAAGTGGAGTACTTGAAGGATCCAAGCAAGTTTGCAGTTGCTGCTGCCCCAATTGTGGCATTGTATTTAAAACCCATTATAGTTTTTGTCTACATATATATGCATTGATTCCCTAATTCATTTGTTGCACATTTATAAGGATATTGTTGTGTACTGTGAGTGGGTATTACTTTTCTGCATTAGGTAATAATTGTGATCAGTTTTTAAGGTGTAAATCTGACATTGAAGAAAAATGGCCAGAATCAGTGAAGTATTAGAGTTCATGAAAACTCTTATACAATCTACTGTTGATGACACATTACAAATTGGCATAGGATCTCTCTCAAAAATTCAGACATCTCTACAAAATGCACAAGAAAAGATTGATTTCTTGCAGCTTGAATCTCAGCTACAACAAGAAGAATTACAGCAGTGGAGTCATCATTCTGAATCTGTTTCTGTTCAGAACATTGAGACAACCACCCATCAGCAGCAAGTCAATAATGTTACTGTTCATTCAAATAAAGCAGTAGTTGTACATGCAAATGCAGAAACTCAGTCTGCAGTTCCCAAGCCCATCATCAGACCTTGGGAACAGCTTGTCCACAACAAGCACAAAACTGGTCTTGGATATGACAAGGACTTGTCCTTTCATATTCCAGACTACTCAAAGCCCATTCAGTTTCAGAGTGCTGGATTCATTCATGACAGTTCACCTACTCCTCATGACAGTTCACTGTCAGCTATTCCAGATTCTGCCCCTCTTCCACAACAACAACAACAACAACAGATTGTAAAATGCCAACACTGTGACCGAGTTGGCCATTTGAAAGATCATTGTTTTGATCTTCATCCATGTAAGCACTGTCATAAAACTAGCCATTCT